>JAABOM020023973.1:0-18118 GCA_011800125.2 Solanum clarkiae
CATTGTCTATGTAACATACTCTCTTCATTTCCATATTGTATTGTATGATTATTTACATGTCACATGTTGCATATACATCCTTATAGATCTAATTTTATGACCACCAAAAGAATAATCTCAAAGGTAATATAAAGATAAAGTATGTAGTTTTGATAGGTGGTAGCCCGAGGGGGTGGAAGTAACACCTAGTAAAGGGATGATCCTATCATGGGGGGTAGCCTCAGGGGTTAAGGAAGAACCTAGCGAGGGTCGAACCCAATACAGTTGACCACTGATCAGTTGGTCATTTACATTTTATGATGTGCACAAATTATACAGTAAAGGTAAAGAAATATAAAGAACATAAAGTATTTGATCCCAAAGTATATATAGAGGTGGGCCCTTATTCTTCACTAGTGCATGGTTTCATTGAGTTGTTATTTCATATACAGTATTTACTGCCTTACATTTTCAGTATAATATCTCGTACTAAGTCCCTTGTGGGGGACCTGCATTTCATGCTGCGGGTACAGGCGCTAGTAGATCTCCCCAATAGAGTACAGGACATCCAGCTGCTGTTACCAAGCTCCAGGTTGTTCGGGAGTTCGTGTGTGTCTAAAGTTTATATGTTTGTTTTGTATAGTTATTCAAAGCGGGGCCTGTCCCGACCCTTATCAGATACTCTTTTATTTAGAGGCTCTGTAGACTATGTAAATTAAAGTGTGGTCATGTTTTGTACTTTCGATACCGTGGCTCCAAAGGCCTAGTCACATCCATTTCCTTATGGCTTATATCACTGTTTACTTGTATATAGATAGGTTGAATATAGGAATTCTTTATAAAATGTATAGAAAGTGCATAAGTATAGGTTGGTTCTCTTGAGCCTCATCGGCAACGGGTGCCGGTCCGCCCTAACGGGACTTGGGGTACGACAGAAGTGGTATCAAAATGGGTCATCCTAGGGAGTGTACAAAGTCGTGTCTATGTAGAGTTTTATTTATCGATGTGTTGTGCACCACATTTATAAGCAGGAGGCTACGTGGCATCTAGGAGTTGTTACTTTCCTTTCATTCTTTAGATCGTGCCATAGAGCTAGTTGAATTATGTCTAACCCCTAAAATTATTTTGTACAGCAAGCACTATGCCAGAAACTAGGAAGAACAAGGGTAAAGGAAAGGCAGTAGAAATAGGGGCTAGTTCACCTAGTCATATAAGACAACGAAATGAGGCTCAAGATGAGTTCCTATCACGTGCATCTTTAACCCCTTCAGCTCCTAATGAACCCAAGAATAGTGAAATTCTCACAGAACCACCTATTGATGCTACAGTGCAGTATTTGAGAAATGCGGTTCAACTACTGACTCGTATAGTTGCTAGCCAAAGACAGGAAGGTCCAGTTATGGGTGTAGGTGGTACAAATAGGGCATCTGGCATAAGGATACCAGACTGACTTAATTTAGACCCTCCAGCCTTCACTGGGTCTGATTCTAAAGAAGATCCCCAAGACTTCATTGATCAGATTCAGCGCACTTTTGATGTTATGCATGTCAGTGGTACAGAAGTTGTTGAGTTAGCAGCATATCAATTAAAGGGTATGGCTATATTGTGGTATGAAGCATGGAAGCAGTCCAAGGATATAGATGCACCCTCGACTACCTGGAAGGAGTTCAAGAAGGACTTTCTCGATCATTACTTGCCATTGGAGATTCGAGACGCCCGTGCGGATCAGTTCCTAAATCTCCACCAGGGAAATATGAGCGTGAGGGATATAGCCTCCAATTTAATTCTCTATCCAAGTATGATCCTAATGTGGTTGCTACTATGGCAAATAGAGTCCATAGGTATGTAGATAGACTGGATACAGATTTGGTCAGAGACTGTACTATTGCATCTTTGAATAAAGACATGGACATAGCAAGGATGCAAGCATTTGTATAGAAATTGAGGACCAGAGAAAGAGAAGGAGGACACAGGAGTCAGAAAGGGAGCAGTCCAAGAGGACCAGGTCTTCAAGACAGTTTAAACCATCCTAAGGTGAGTTTCAGCCACGGTTTTCTAACAGATAGCCTAGGCCATCATTCGCCAATTCTATAGCCAGTGCTCCACCACAACTTCAAGGGTCTAGAATTAATCATTTTGGTCAATGAGGTGAGGGACAAGGTTCACGGGCAACAGGAGGATCGGCGGGCCAATCAATGATTCCTAGGCAGCCTTGTAAACAATGTGGAAGAAATCATCCAAGTATATGTCGTGTTGGGACAGATGGGTGTTATTGGTGTGGTACGCCGGGGATCATTATAAGAGATTGCCCGAGAAGGCATATGGGTGAGATAACATAACCTACTGGGTCAGCTATGGCATCATCATCATCAATTCCTCCATTAGGAAGGGGCCAATAAGTACCTATGGGTCGCGGTAGAGGTGTTAGAGGAGAAGCTAGCTCTAGTGGGGTCTAAAATCGGACTTATGCTTTGGGGAGTCGATAAAATTTGGAAGCTTCACCTGATGTGGTCACAGGTATACTGTCTATCTTCTCTCATAATGTATATGCATTAATTGACTCTGATTTTACACTATCATACATTACTCCTCTAATTGCCGGGAACCTTAAGAGAACACCTAAATCATTGCATAAACCATTTGAGGTGTCTACACCAATCGGTGAGTGTATTATAGCTAGAAGGGTTTATTATGACTATATAGTAACTGTTGTGATCGTGACACATTAGCTGACCTTATTGATTTAGAAATGGTGGAATTTTATGTTATAATGGGTATGGATTGGTTATCTTCTTGCTATGCCACCGTGGATTGCCGAACTAAGAAAGAGTACTTCCACTTTTCGAATGAGGCAGTCCTTGAATGGGAAGGTAATGTTGGGGCACCAAAGGGAAGTTTATTTCTTACTTTAAGTCTAGAAAGATAATATCTAAGGGGTATATATGTCATTTAGTTAGAGTAAGGGATATGGATGCAGAATGGCCAACTCTTCGGTCAGTTCCAGTGGTGAATGAATTTGTTGATGTGTTTCCTAATGAACTTCCAGGATTACCTCCTGAATGAGAGATAGATTTTAGTCTTGACTTACTTCCAGGAACTCAACCTATTTCTGTTCCTCCATATAGAATGGCCCCAGCAGAGTTGCGTGAATTAAAAGAGCAACTGAAGGACTTATTAGAGAAGGGTTTTATAAGACCTAGTGTGTCTCCGTAGGGTGCACCAGTGTTATTTGTACGCAAAAAGGATGGCAGGTTGAGAATGTGTATTGACCATCGACAATTGAACAGGGTGACAATTAAGAATAAATACCCCTTCCCAGGATTGATGATTTATTTTATCAGTTGCAGGGTGCCAAATACTTTTCAAAAATTGATCTGAGATCGGGGTATCACCAGGTGAGGGTGAAGGAGGAAGATATCCCTAAGACTGCTTTCAGAACACGATATGGTCACTTTAAATTTCTTGTTATGTCATTTGAGCTAACGAATGCACCAGCAGTTTTTATGGATCTAATGAACCGGGTGTTTAAACCATTCTTGGATGTGTTCAAGATTGTATTTATAGATGACATTTTCGTATACTCAAGGTCACAAGAGGACTGTGCAAATCACTTACGATACTTGCTGCAGGTTCTTCGTGATTAACAGTTATATGCTAAATTTTCTAAATGTGAATTTTGGCTAAAATTAGTGGCATTCTTGGGTCATATTGTGTCTGAGGAAGGAATAAGAATTGATTCACAAAAGATAAATGCTATGAAAGATTGGCCAAGGCCAACAATGCCCACGGAAGTTCGCAGCTTCCTAGGTTTGGCAGGTTATTACAGAAGGTTTGTCGAAGGTTTTTCTTCCATTTCTGCACCTTTAACAAATCTGACACATAAGGCCACCAAGTTCCAATGGAATGATGCATGTGAAAGGAGCTTCCAGGAACTGGAAAATAAGCTAACTTCTGCACCTGTGCTAGTACTTCTAGAGGGTACTGAGGGGTATACAGTGTATTGTGATGCTTCAGGAGTTGGCTTAGGGTGTGTTCTGACACAACATGGTAGGGTAATTTCTTATGCATCCAGACAGCTATGACCACATGAGAAGAATTACCCAACTCATGATCTTGAGCTAGCAACGATTGTATTTGATTTGAAAATATGGCGCCACTATTTGTATGGGGTTCATGTTGACATATATACGGATCATAAGAGCTTGCAATACATCTTTAAGCAGAAAGATTTAAACTTAAGGCAACGGAGATGGTTGGAGCTGATAAAGGATCATGATGTTGATATAGTATTCCATCTGAGGAAAGCAAATGTGGTAGCGGATGCTCTGAGTCTTAAGGCAGTTATGACTACTGGTGGTTAGCACATGGTTGGTCAAGGGGTGGCTAAAAATCTACGACAACTAGCTAGTTTGGGAGTTCGCCTTCTTGAAACTCCAAAGGAAGGGGTTATTGTATATAATGCAGCGATATCTTCATTAGTAATGGAGGTGAAGGAAAAACAGTTCAAGGATCCTATACTACGACAGCTTAAGGAAAAGGTAAGTCAGGGTAGGATAAAGGGCTTTGACCTTACTCAAAATGGAGTACTCTATTGCCAAAATAGATTATGTGTGACTGATATTGATGGATTAAGAAAAAGGATAATGGAAAAAGCCCACCATCCCCAATATTCCATCCATCCAAGATCGACTAAGATGTACCATGACCTGAAGGGAGTGTTTTGGTAGGGAGGCATGAAAAAGGACCTTGCAGGATTTGTAGCTCAATATCCAAATTGCCAGCAAGTGAAAGTAGAACACCAAAAGCCAGGAGGTTATATGCAGTGTATAGAACTTCCAACCTGGAAGTGGGATATGATTAACATGGATTTTGTTAATAGTTTGCCTCGCTCATTTCAGAAGTTTGACTCCATATGGGTAACAGTTGGCAGACTCACAAAATCAGCACATTTCTTACCTATCATGAGTGATTATACAGCGGAGGAGTATGCCAAGTTGTACCTAAAAGAGATAGTCAGGCTACATGGAGTCCCAACCTCCATTATATCAGACCGAGGGACTCAATTCACTGCGAGGTTTTGGAAGTCTTTCCAAAGGAGTTTAGGTACCCAAGTGAATTTGAGTACAGCTTTCCACCCTCAAACAGACGGTCAAGCAAAACGAACTATTCAGACACTGGAGGAAATCTTGCGAGCTTGTGCATTGGATTTTAAAGGTAGTTGGGTGGACCATTTGCCACTTATTGAGTTTTCCTATAATAATAGCTACCATTCAAGTATCAAGATGGCACTTTATGAAGCTCTGTATGGAAGAAAGTGTAGGTCGCCAATTGGATGGTTTGAAGCGGGAGAAAATACCTTTCTTGGGCCAGATCTAGTATAACAAGCCCTTGAAAAAGTTAAAGTAATATAGCAGCGACTAAAAACAGTCCAAAGTTGTCATAAATCTTATGCAGATGCTACGAGGAGAGGGCTAGATCTTTTAGTAGGAGATTGTGTATTTTAAAAGGTGTCTACAGTGAAAGGAGTCATGAGGTTTGGTAAGAAAGGAAAGCTAAGCCCACGTTACATAGGTCTGTATAAGATTATTAAGAAGATCGGGCAGGTTGCATATGAGCTAGAGCTACTCCAAAAGCTTTCGATGGTTCATCCAGTTTTCCATGTGTCAATGCTCCGAAAATGCATAGGTGACCCATCGCGTATCACTCCTATTGAGGATGTGCAAGTTACAGAAGATCTCACTTATGAAGAGGTACCTACTGCTATTTTGGATCATCAGGTTAGAAAGCTGAGGAACGAAGAAATAGCTTCAGTGAAGGTACTTTGGAGAAATCAGCAAGCAGAGGAGATGACTTGGGAGGCTGAGGACGCGATAAAGTCAAAATACCCTCATTTGTTTGAAGCTAAAGAGGACGCCCAACATGCAGAATTAGAACACTAATAGGTACGTGTGATTGAATAATTAGTGTGTTGTTAAAGATTTATTTAAATAAAGGTTTATACTTCGTCAACCCAACCAGTTATGCTAACATTCGAGGACAAATGTTCCTAAGGGGGGAGGATATAACACCCCACATTTTACATGTACTAATGCTATGTAAATGAATCATGTTATAGTTTGGTCAAATTAGCATCAATTCATGAAAGTTCTTGAATCTCGTGTTAATGGGCGATATGTGATTATAAATGCCTAAGAGGGTTAATGATATATATGTGTTGGTGTTAAATTGAGAATATATCAGCCCTAAACTAAGCAAATAATTGTGGTTATTTATGACTTAATAATTTAGTAGGAGAGTCACCTACTTATAATTGATAGCCAAACGGAGACGAGGCTCAACACCGAATTTGTTCAAGTTCAATTATGAATAAATTCCTTGTTAAGGTTGTAACCTTATGCCATGTTTTAGTATTATAAATGGACCTTATTTACATTCCAAGAAGAATTTAAAAACGTTCTAAGTACTCTACAAACAACTTGGCCATTTGGACCCAAAAAAAAAAACCAACTAATAAGAAAGCTGGAAAATGGGCAGTCAAGGTCCATCAAATTTGTGACCCATTTAAGCCCAATTATGAGGGGTAAGCTTCTGCATTACAAGTGTCTTAACAAGTGTTAATTTGTGGGGAAAATGTCAAGAGAAAGTTGTTCAAATAAGACTTTTAAAACGGGATAAGAGCAGCCCTCTAGCCATTGCCAATTCAAACAAGTTTTCTGTTTTTTTCAAAACCAGTGTGCAGTTTTTTTCAAAAGATTCTTATCAAATTTTGACACTTTACCAAGCTGACCAACTGCTATATCACAAGTGTATTAATAGGTGGCAATGTATGGCAAAAATTGAAAGAGAAAGGTGGCCAAAAAAGTCTCTAAAAACGGATCAAATGCAGCCCCTAAAGTCATTACATTTGAACAATATTTCAGCTTTCCAAAACACTCTTATCTTGTATCTATTTCACATTACCAAGCTGAAAATACAATCCTCTAAGTCTCTTGGAAGAAAACCTAAACCTTGAAGTCAAAGGCAAGCACTTAAAGTTGTGTATTTGGCGTGGTTTCTTCATGAAAAGTAAGAAGTATATGCTATTATGTTATGCTGAATCTAGACAGCATGTGTCCTAAGTATTGTTATGAATGTTTCTTGTTGTTCAAGAGGATTTTCTCTTAACTTTTTGGATGAATTATGAAGTACAACTTATGTTCTAATAGGATATAGGTTGTTAGTCATGTAATTAAGTTGCTGCACCACTTTTACAGTCCACAAAGATGAGTCGTTTTACGGCATCATAATTTTACTCTTAGAATAAACTTGGAAGCTGAAAATTATAATACGTTGTTCCACGACCTTCACCTATTTTTGGACTATTCTTGGACTAGTTTAATACTAGTTTAGTGTGTAAAAATGTTGGATATAATTTTGGTAAAGTTGAAACAAGCTTGGAATTGTTGACGTCGAAGTATGGTGAAAGGATGTAACATTATGCCGCTCGTTTGTATGTTGTGAAGAATTGTTATGAGTTGTGCTTTATGGGCTATTTATGGACTGTTAAGTGACTGAAATAATATGTATATGACATGTACATAAGAATGGTTTCTAGAAAATACGATTATAAGTGAATATGGTGAGGAAATGCCTTCGCGTCACTAAATAAATGTTTGTTGCCCGGATGTTAGTTTTATGGTATTGGGCTGCCAAGAAGTACTGTGTTACTGCTATTACTAGTTTTATTGCTTAATATACTATAGCTTAACATTTGAGGGAAACCACAGCCACTCCAAGTTGGTAATGAGGTCATACAACGAGGTATGTAAGGTTACTTGATTTCGTATCATTTGGCATGAAACATAGATCCCTTGGTAAGTAAAGGCATTTATCTACTCCTACATGTCAAGCAGCCATATGTCCACTATTCCACATATTCATATGCTCTTATACATATAGTTATCTTCAAAGTTACATACATATATGGATACTAAGTACATGAATTCTTGTTGCTAAATAAAGTTTATGAGTTGCTTCAATCCGTACGTATTCCATTTTCTATGTAACATACTCTCTTCATTTTCATATTGTATTGTATGATTATTTACATGTCACATGTTGCATATACAGACTTATAGCTCTAATATTATGACCACCAAAAGAATAATCTCAAAGGTAATATAAAGATAAAGTATGCAGTTTTGATAGGTGGTAGCCCGAGGGTGTGGAAGTAACACCTAGCAAAGGGACGATCCTATCACGGGGGGTAGCCCCAGGGGTTAAGGAAGAACCTAGCAAGGGACGAACCCGATACAGTTCACCACTGATCAGTTGGTCATTTACAGTTTATGATGTGCACAGATTATACAGTAAACGTAAAGTAATATAAAAAACATAAAGTACATGATCCCATAGCATAACTAAAAGTGGTCTCTTATCCTGTACCAGTGCATAGTTTCATTTGAGTTGTTACTTTATATACAGTATATCTTGCCTTACATATTCAGTACATTATCTCGTACTGAGTCCCTTGTGGGGGACCTGCATTTCGTGTTGCAGGTACAGGTGCTAGTAGATCTCCCCAATAGATTACAGGACATCCAGCTGTTGTTACCAAGCTCCAGGTTGTTCCGGAGTTTGTGTGTCTAAAGTTTATATGTTTGTATTGTATAGTTATTCGAGGCGGGGCCTGTCCCGACCCTCATCAGATATTCTTTTATTTAGAGGCTTTGTAGACTATGTAAATTAAAGAGTGGTCATGTTTTGTACTTTCGATACCGTGGCCCCAACGGCCTAGTCACATGCATTTCCTTATGGATTATATCACTGTTTACTTGCATATAGACAAGTTGAATATAGGAATTCTTTATAAAATGTATAGAAAGTGCATAAGTATAGGTTGGTTCTCTCGATCCTCATCGGCAACAGGTGTCGATCCGCCCTAACGGGACTTGGGGCGCGACATTAAACACCCCCCATAACACAACCTCAATTAGGTCATTGCATGCAGGATGGTAATTTAGGTTCTTCCAGCGCTCTTTTGAAGGTGGAGGTCACATTTCACTATGACGCTTGGTCGGCTACCATAATGTGCGAAATTAACCATTACCTATTGTCCCAATCAACCTCTCATTGGTCGAGTTTAGTTGATTAGATGAGAATACATTAATCGAATTTTGTTACCCATTCCCTTTTCCTATTCATCACTACCTGGGTCGGGATCATGACACTAGGCGGCGTTCAATGTTGGACACCATTGAACAACAAGCAAAATGAAAGGAAATGGATAACACATGCAAATACTCAACTCAAGAAGTGCAAATAATCCGAGTTTCTAAGTGTCATACAAATACATGCAAATATCCAACTCATAGTTCCCACAACCCATAGTTGTGCGTTTAGCCACTCATGGCTTGCGCAAATAAGTCAACAATAAATAAAAAAGACATGGAAGATTTCTTACCCAAGAAGATTGAAGAACAGTGAAACCCACTTTGCAATTAGAATCACAAGCTTGAAAGTTGTAATTAATCCACAAGTGAATCCAAACTCCAAATTTGAGTCTCCAAAGAAAAACCCCAAAATCTACTATTATTCTTCTCTCTAAAAACCCTATACAAGACTCCAAAAAAACAGTAAAAATTATGAAGGTTGCATTCCAAAAACCTAAAATGTACTATTTATACTATTTACAAATTAGTACCTAAATTAAATAGAAAAACTGGTCGGCGTCTGTTACGGGTTACAAGTACGATTCATAGTTTGTACTACGAGTAGTAGTTGAGCTTTCATAGTCAGCGTCTTGCACTTTGGAAATCACTGACACAATACACCTCTACAAGTTATAGTCTGGTTTACGACTCGTACTGCCTTCTCGTAGTCCACCCTTGCATTTCTTAGTCCAATTTTGATCAACACTAGAACATCCTACGAGACCACCCTTTACAAGTCGTAGAACGGACTACAACTCGTACCAGGAGCTCGTAGGCCTGAACTTTAAGTTTTTCACACTTTGCTTTTGAACACTGTAACTTCATACGAGACCACCTCTGTGACTCTAGGTCGGGCTACGACTCGTAGTGGGGTCCGTAGGTCCTAAATATTAGCAAAATCTGTAACTTTTCTCAAAATTAAGCCAACCTGTATTTATGCAACAAAAAAGCATAATAACACGTAAAAACCATAAAAGTCGCATTGAGAACATACACAATCCCATATTTTAGGCATCAAATATGCTGTATTTTGACAGCACATCAATCCATACCTGGAATCAACAATGCCGCCTTTCATTCTCTCTTTACCTACTTACCTAATCTAGACACGAATTTCCTCATCCTTTCTCTCATATCCTGAACCATCTCTGGGGAATACCTGGATAATTGACGAACTTCAGGCTATACTCTTTTTAACAGTCATCCCCTCTTGTTTAAGGTTCACAAACTCCTCAACTTTTGCCTCTCTCAACTCCTGAGAGAAGAAGTGATCGAGGAAGGCACTCTCGAACTCAACCTAAGTAGGAGACTAAGCATTATCACCCCGACTCTCTTCCCACTGACTGTACCAAACATTGGCCACATTTTGTCGCTAATAGGCAACAAGCTCAGCTCCCTAAGTCTCGGTCGCATGCATAGTCTTTCGCACTTTTGACATCTCATCAATGAAGTCCTGAGGGTCCTCCTCAACCTTGGACCTAGTGAAGATAGGTGGGTTCATTGATCACGCTCAAGATACACCTATTTTTGAAGTAAAAGTGATCATCAAAGTAATAAATCTAACCAAGGTTAGGGTCGAATCCCACGGGGAATACGGGACTTTACAACTTGTTTCACTAATAAACAAATTTAAGAATTAACTAACTCAATTCCCAAAAAAGGGGGTGGAGGGTTGCAATGATTGATAGGAAATTAAACTAAACTAACTAAAATTTGAAGACAAGCAATAATGGAGACCAACTTGGGTATTATGTTCCCCATGATTCACTAACTCAACATCCCCCGAACTTACAATTCCCAACTAGAATATCGCATGCGGGACAGTAATTTAGGTTCTTCCAACCCTTTGGTCAAAGGTGAAGGTCGAATTTCACTATGGGACTTGACCCATCTCCATAGTGTCCTCAACTAACCATTACCAATGGTCCCAGTCAACCTCCCCTTGATCTAGTTCGACTGATTAGATGAAAACACATCATTGAATCCTGTTAATCACTCTCTTTTCCTATTCATTACCACCTGGATCGGGAAGGTAACACTAGGCGAGTTCTAATGTTGGCCACCACTAGAAGACATTCAAAATGAATAGAATGGATTAATACATGCAAATACCCATTCTAAGAATTGCAAATAATATGGGTTTTCTAAGTTAAATTCTCATGGTTCTCACAACCCCAAGTTGTGGGTTTAGCTACTCATATCTTGGATAAATAAAGAAACAATGAATAGAGAGGACATGGTTAATCACTTACCCAAGAAAATTGAAGAATAAGAAAATTCAACTTGTATTGAGAATCACAAGATTGAAAAATGAATTAATTCCACAAGTAAATCTCTTCTCCAAAATTTAGTCTCCAAAACTAAAACCCTAAGAATATTCTAATTTCTTCCTCTCTACTCTATTCTAAGTTGCCCTATATGTACAAAAACTAAAAACTACTTTAAATGACCTAGTATTTTCTATTTATAGTATTTACAAACAAGTCCCTAAAATAGTAAGAAAACTTGTACGGTGCACCCTACAACATGCAGTTATGACTCGTAACTAGTGTCACGAGTCGTAATTGGGATTTTGTATTCAACTCTCGAATTTTGGACTTCACTCCTATGAAATATCTTCACGATTCATAGTCTGATCTATGATTTGTATTGTTCTCTCATAGTCCATACCTACAACACTTGGTCCAAAATTGGGGAACACTAGAAATTGCTATAAAACCCTCCACTATGGCTCATAAAGTGATCTACAACTCGTAACTGGGTTTTGTGTGGTTGAACTTCAGTTTTTGCTTCAAAATTGGGAATCTCAACGAGGCTACCTCTATGCCTCGTAAACTGAGCTACGACTCGTAGAGGGTCTCATATGTCTTCAAAAATCTGCAAACTTGCAACTTTTCCCAAAATTATGCCAAGCTGCTTTTCCAATAAAAACAAACACAAAAACACATAAAAAATCATAAATGTCAAATTGAGAACACACAAAATCTCAAGTTTTAGGCATCACACATGCTGTATTTTGACAGCACATCATTCATCCTCAGAATATTTCTCATTCTAGAAGCAGTTGATGGCTTACGAGGGCTAGAACTAGGAGTCTATGAGCCCTGGTTCCTGGTCTGGGCTGCTACCAACTATGTGAGCATGGTGATAGCTTCTCTGAACTCAACCTCGGTAGTAGGAGCAGATAACATGGTAGGTGTCGTAGGAACACCAACAATCCTGGTCGGTCGACCTCGACCCCTCGTTTCCATTTAAGGAGACACTTCTGAAGTAAGGTTCTCAGCATTGCTAGCCGAGGCATTTCTATGGGTTATGGTGCGTTTTGGAGGCATGATCTGCAATCGCGTAACGCATGAGTTAGAAACGAATTTTATAGAGTTTTCAACTGTATCGCACAAACTCAGAATACCAAAGAAGTGTAACCATTCCTAATGTCCTATAGCTTCTTGCTTATGAAGTGTGGTCCACAACACACGTATAAACAAAGACTCTACTAGACACGGCTTCATAGACTCCCTAGGACTCTTGAACTCTGTGCTCTTATACCGATTTTGACATGCCCCGGTACGGTACCCTTAGCATGGCTGACACTTAAAGAACCATTGTTGATTCCCTAAGAGAACCACTTGGCCTCATTATCACATCAACTCAATAGCAGAAGAATAACTCAAATAGGAAGGCACCATATGAAACAAAATGTAACTCAACTACTCATAGTATTCAGTAAATAAGTTTAGAATACAAAATACTCGATAATCCTCTACTCAGTATGTATGAAGCCTCTACTCAACAAGTCTAGATGATGTCATGACAGGCCATGGGCACCTCAATCAAAGAAGTAAATACTCGATGAAAATAAGAAGGGAAAAGAAGGGCTCCTCCACGACGCAAGGAGGGCTCACCAGCTCTGGAGTGTAATGAACTAGACTCCAACAGTGCTTTGACTGAAATCCTCAATCAGCCGTATCTGCATCACAAAATGATGCAAGCCTAAATAGACGTTAGTACAATGAATATATTGATATGTAAAATAGCTCAAGAAAAGTAAAACTCAACTCACTCACCTCGATTCAACAACTCATGCTCAAATCAATAAATACAAGTTCAGAGTAAATCATGCTCTTAAAAGTAAGCTCAGTAGGAATAGACTAATTTTAAAACATCATGCTCAAGTAATGTTGCTTGGGAATTTCTCTTAACCAACATCCTCATTCCACCACCTATAATTTGGTGATGCACAACGAATTCGACGTTGTTGCCATGCCCATCCTTAACTTGCCACGGAAAAGGGCAATCAACTCTCTCATGGATCTATAATGAATGTCCACTTACGGGACTAGAGTCGCCAGAACAAGTTATAATGACTATCCTATGCTGGAAACGTAGTTTTGTGAGTTAAAATAGATATATACGCTCCCCACTCAGTACTCGATACATCCCCCAAGACTAAAAGATGTTCAACTCATCAATCAGCTCAATCCTCAATACTCATTCAATCAACTCAAAACACAGTTGTGACGACCCCAAAAAGTGCCTGAAAATGTGCCTCGGAAGTACCCAAAATTGTAATTTCTATATATCTCAAAATTCATGCGTGATATCGAAAATCCAACTTTATAGTCTTTTTCAGGAGTCATTTTAGTGGAAAATGAGTCTAACCCAAATTTAAGAGCAAATTAGTAGAAATTTCGATTTTCTAAAATTTCAATTCCAGAGAGCTTTTCGCGCCTTGGAGCACATCTTTCGTGCCCCTGGCGCGATGCGCCGAGGGCACGCACTAGTGTAATTTTCTAGTCAGTTTTGTCTTCGATCCAAGACTTTTAAGTCTTGCGCCTAAGTGTTCCCAAACGTGAAAATACCTATACTTAGCCAGTTTTTACCCTAATATCATTCTAAATATTCTCCAATACTCATTCAAACAATTAGCTAAATATTTTTACTCCTAAACTTAAGTCTCAAAACCCTCTCCGGATCTAAGGATTTTCTCTCAAGCTTCAAGTCTCCATCTCCAATCTTCATCAAGTTCATCTCCAAAGCTATGGTATGTGGGTTTTTTCATAGGTTCTTTTTACCCATGATACCCAAGCTCTCTTTATTCAAAATTGTATGCTTTAAAGTTGATTTATTCGTGGATTTTATCTATTATGAGAATCACTACAATACTATGTTGGGGTCCATGAAATTGAGACTATTTTACCATGTTTTGAGCTATGAATCTAAGGTCTATTGTAAGATTTGTTGAAGGGTTTTGATGTATATTGCTTGAGGGTGTTACCAAGTATCTACTGAAAGGTTTTACATTGAATTTACTAGTATGATTTCACTCTTGAATTGCATGATTTTACACTAGTACTACACACCCTCTAAGTGTTTGATAAAATGTCCGGTTATGGATTCTTGAGGAATTGAAGGTCCAATGCATATCTTATGAGTTGAATAATTATATGATGATTATGTGATGATGACATGATAATGAAAGTAATATATGTATATAATGACTATACGATGATGAAAGGGATGTGTGAACATAATGATTATATGACTATGAGAAGAATGTTTGGTTAAGATGTCTATATGATAATGGGAGAAATGTATATATGTATGTATGATATTGTCTCTATAGTGTTGGGGATAACTAAGCCTAGCTCCGGGGGTTATAGGATTAGGTAACCTATTGAGGAGTTGGTACCTCGATTACCTAGCTCGAGGGTGGTAGGCCCGGGTAACCTTGTTAGGGGTTGGTACCCATCAACCTTGTTAGGGGGTTTATACTCTAACAACCTTATTGGGGGGTTTGTACTCTATCAACCATGTTGGGGGTTGTACCCATCAACCCATTGGGAGGTTTGTACTCCATCAACCTCATGAAAAGGTTTGTACCTCAAGCGCCTCTCCAAGGAGGTGGTAGGCCTTGGAATGCACTGAGAATGGTCACTCCCTACATATATGTTATGTTCTATAAAAGTATGATTTGATTCAAGCATCTTCCATTCATAACACATTTCCATATGCTCGTTGATTGTCTAATTAAGCATTTCGATTATGATGCCTATCTACTGTTGCATTGTATCCTATATACTTAGTACATTTAAACATACTAACGCATACTTTATGCCTGCATGATGTCACCATGTAGGAACCGGTGTACCGCTTGATGATCCTCTTCCACCACGTGGCTAGTATGACTTCTATCAAGCTTATTGGTGGGTCGTCCATTCCAGGGACGTTACTTATGATCTCTTGTTATGTATTAAGACTTCTTCTCTTTGACTTATGTATTGACTATGAGGGTGAGCTCAGTTGCTTTGTCTTGGCCCCCGCTCTTATCTATGTAGTAGAGGTGTTGTTGGACATGTTATGTACCTATGCTATGAGCTTGACTGTATTGACTCTTGTTGTTTATAATATGAAAGCACTCCCTTATCCTCGGTTGTCCTGATTTACTATTTCTTGTTGTATTCTCTTATTTCTGTGACCAAGGATATGTAATAATATACTACGAGGCTTGCTTGGGGTTCCTTCGGGTTCCCCATTTGTCGGTCACGTGTAGGTCCTAAGCTTGGGTCATGACATCAGTGCTCAATCGATCAACTCAAATCTCAATGCTCAGCTCAACTCAGTTTCTCATCAGCTTAACAATCAACGCAAGAAAATCAAACTCAAACGGTCATTTAGATTCACTCAATATACTTATTATGTAATGCAAGCAAAATATTCATGTGTAGCAATATATGTGTGACTCAATGCAATATGTATCTCATGTTCAGTCATACTCAAAGTGCTTAATTCATATGCTCAACCTCAACCTCAGCTTATTTACATGCATAAAATTCATAAAAATCATGAAAATTAGGGTTCATGATATCAAGTATGGAATACATACATAAATATCATATCAATACTCATGAAACATAGAAATTACCTCATGTAGCAAAATAAGACCTTATGAATGATACAAAGATTTAGTGTTAGGATGGTAGAATTTCACAAATCTCAATCGTTTTCCAAATCATAACTCAAAATGATGAAGGTGCATGTGAAGAAAGGAATTTCACACTTTGGTAAGCCTTACATACCTGGAGATTGAAGAAAAAATCAAACCTCAATCAATTCTTCTGCTTGAATTGAAAATCCTAGCTCTTGCTCCTCTCCTGTCCTC
Source organism: Solanum clarkiae (assembly GCA_011800125.2). Lineage (NCBI taxonomy): Eukaryota > Viridiplantae > Streptophyta > Magnoliopsida > Solanales > Solanaceae > Solanum > Solanum clarkiae. The sequence continues at coordinate 16,330 of JAABOM020023973.1, forward strand.
TTGCTCTCAAGAAAACCCAACTGAAGAATAATGAAAGAAAGATGGCCTAGGGTTCTGTTTTGGGACTTAAGTAAAGTCCAAAATATCTAGGGATTCGTTTAGATAGGAATTGGAATAAATGAAAATACCCTTCATTCAAACAGTCATCTTGGTCTATGAGACCCCGTCTATGAGTCGTAGAGCACTCTACAAGTCGTAGACCACCTCTCATAGACTGGAATTCCAAAAATCTGAGTTACTAGAAATTGGCACAAGACCTCTTCTATGAGTTGTAAACTATTCTACGAGTCATAGATGTCCTTTCGTGAACAGGAAATCTAAAATTAGACTTCACCGGAATTTGTCACGAAATCCTCCTCTACAAGTCGTAAAGGGTTCTACGAATCCTAAAAATCCTCTCATGAACTGAAGGGTCTTAAAACTCAGAGGTACTGCAATTCACTACGAAACCTCTTTTTACGACTCATAAACCTCTCTATGAGTCGTAATGACTCTCGTAAACCAGTTTTTGCAGCTTTTTCTTAGATTTTTCTCAGCAACTCCTGCACATCTACATCCATATCATGTAGGAAAGAATTTGGGGGTGTTACACTTAAACAACACTTTTTTTACATATAGACATATGGATTATCTTGAATATTTTTCTAATTACACGATATGTATCTATATATGATACAAAGAAAAGTGAATAATCCCACACTGCAACGGAGTCAAAAAAGAATACGCCATTCATCAAACCCGTCAAAGTTCGGCCGAGTCGAAATAGGTCATAGTCCATAGCCTAACTCATATTTTAAGTACAAGCAATAGCGTCAACTGAGCAGTCAGTCCTCAGTTTCCTAAGAAACGTAGCAAGTAATGATTTACGGCAATGTCACCAATAAACTACAATAAACTTTCCAGTTATACACAGTTTAAAAAATATATTTTCTGTATTCCAAATAAGGTATGATAATATCATTCATTGGAATTCGGCTCTATATGTAAATGGGTGATTCTTCTCTATCCACTGCTACTTAAAGAGAGTTCTTTAAAAATATTATACTTGCAATAAAGTTAATCAAACATACATGAGGTTTTGAAAGTAGAAATACACAATAGATCGGAAAACACTTATGTAGCAGCTTAAAGTAATTTGAGATTAGAAAATGAGAAAAAATACATATAATAACTGCAATAGGAACTAATAGAGATATATCTAATTGATTATTTTTTTCTCTTATTTGTACTTGTAGCTATCTTGTAGTCTTTCATGCAAAGTTGTTCAAAGAATTATAGTATTAGTATATGAAAAAAGAAGACCTAGTAAGTTTGACAATGAAATCATTCCTCACTTTCCAATCTTAGCATCAACACAACAAATCAACAAACCAACAATTAAAAAACCATTTCCTCACTATGTATTTAACTGACTTCTGCAAAACTAAAATATATCTGAGAGCGATGAAGAATTATTACTTCTTAAGAAAGTCTGAGTGTTTTGTGTTGTAGCCAAAAACAGAGGTTGATTTGCGCATATTTAGGATTTGAATTGAACTTTTTTTTTTGCCAACTTTACTAGGCAAGAAAATTAATAACGAAGAAGGAAATTCTACTATAGTGAAAATTGTGGAATATGGTAGAAGATTCGGCCGCTCAATTAGAAATACAATAGTTAAGTGGCTAGACCTTCTCTTTACAGTGACCTGGAGTGATGAATTTACCTTCACTTTTTAAGCACACATGTTGATCAGTTGTGAACTTATCCTTACATATAACATAGTAGTAGTAGTAGTAGTAGTAGTAGTAG
>JAABOM020023994.1:0-18116 GCA_011800125.2 Solanum clarkiae
AGTTTAAAGAGCCATTTTGCTTTATTCCATCATACTCCAAGGCCAAAAAATAGTCAATCTTTGGCTCCATCCGAGATCAGTATTTTTAATTTATCTTTGTTGTACTCCTACATTCTAATATCCGTGAGAAAGAGGTATGTGTCTGTGAATATTTATCTTTTTTTTCTGGCTTGATCTTTTTCTTTTTTGTTTAAATTAGATGATCTTTGATATAGGATGAGATCTACTGAGAAGGGAAGATTTTTGGATTCACAACTACTTGTCGAGTAGATAATGGACGTGGATAGCCTTAGTAAAGTTGTTCTCTATGTCCAGGGGCCTCGGCAGCACAAGGTATTTCTTGGCCGTCGTCATTTTTTTACCTTCAAATTTAGTGAATAATTTGTAGACTTACAGTTACATCTTTTCTTTTTTTTTTCAATCTATATGATTGAACAATTAATTGGTCGCTCTTTGAATGTTTTTAAAATTCTTGAATTTACTGATTTTATATAAATGTAAATTTTGTGGAGAAATGTATTTATTTTGTATTAGGACTACATATTTTTTCCTTCAATCACAAGTGATTTTGGGTTATATTTATTCTTTTCCTTTTTGTCCATTTATTCTATTTATTGAACAGATGTCCTAGTTAGCTTTAATTAGAAAAAGATAGACTTTCCAACAGTACAAAGCTGATAATGCAGCAGTACACAAATAGAATCGTTATATCATCATATATAATATTATAATATATAACATATATTATTAAAAGTGAAAGCTCCAAACCTCAAAGTTGGATTACCACTTTACCCTTATTAAATTAAAATATAAATAAAAATAAATATTAAACAATAATATTATAATCACCTTTAAATATAAAAAAAATTAGTATTAACATAATAAATGAGAAGAGAAAAATAAAAAAGTCATTTGTAACAATAAATCACTATTAGTTTTAATAAAGACTCAACACTTAATTTCTATGGCAAATAGATGAGGCTAAGAAGTCTAAAAGATTATCACAATTTCTCTTACACGTTTTATACATAATACTCTTAATTGCCACAACCCAGAATTTGTTAAGAAGTTCAAGAGATTACAATTAAATTTATCATTATTTCTCTTGAATAAATTATTTCTAAACGTTTTATACATAGATAATACGTTATAGAAATTGAGCAGTTTTATTTATGTCTCATTATTATTCTATGATCTTTTCTTCTACACTAAATGCATTATAAAACTACTTTTTTAGTGTGACTAAAATATGTCAAAACTTTCTGCAATTTCAAGGACTTTGTTCATGTATTGTCTTCTTCTTCTCTTATATGTTGTACCATTTGGTGTATAATATTTGATTGTATATGGTGAATATATAAAAACTCTCATTTATGTTTTTCTTATTCTTATTAATGTTTGAGAAAAAATCTTATGAGTATTTGTGCATATTAGTAATATTCCGCATCGTTCTTCTTTCCTTATTGAGGAACTTAATTTTATGCTTTGATGTATGATGGAATAAAGCAAAATGACTCTTTAAACTATCTGCGCTTCTTTCAATTGTGAAGTAGCAGTTAGTCAATGCAACTTTCGACGCTCATCATGGGTCAACCGGGAATAGTCGCGCTATGTTTTTAAACATGGGGGTTAGGCTGCATACATCCGATCCCCCTTACCCCGCAATTGACGAGAGCCTTTGAGGTATTGGGGTAATATTGTTATTGTTGATCATCTTCGTAAACTCTTCTTTTGTTAAAATACCTTTTCTTTCTTATGATCTTTCATTTCAGATTCTTAATGAAGCTTGCTAAAGAATGTATAAAATAGAGAAAGACATTATGAATTTGTATTTATATTATGATTATGTACACATTAGCTTGTTAATAAATACTAACTCTGTCTCATTTTATGTGATACTCTTTCTTTTTTGGTCCATCCCAAAAAGAATGTCACCTTACTCTAATTGAAAACAATTTGGCTTTCAAATTCCCCTTTTATCCTTAATGAAATGAATCTCAACCACACAAATTTCTCAGAACGATTTTACACCACAAGTTTCAAAAGTCATACTTTTTTTCTTAAACACTGTGCTAAGTCAAAAGGTGCCACATAAAATGGGATGGAAGGAGTATTAAGTATCTCTATAACAAATAACGATTATTTTTGGTAGGTGTACCTCATTAATTTGATAGTAATCTACTAGCCATCCAAATGGAGATATATATTTATTGAACTTTTTGTACAACTTTTATAAAATATTAATAACATTTGGCAACAACTTTTTGATATGTATGAGTTTGTAAAGAGGAAGAGATAACAATTTTTTAACGACAAGGCACAAACTTTAAGACATGATACATTCATGACAATAGCCACTGATGTACATGTTTACAGTATTTATACTATGCATAGTTAAAATATCAATAAATATATAAACATGTTCTATCAATTAGTTGATTGCGTACAACTATAAATTATAGTTGTGATCAAAGTAATTTTCTGCTCAAGAAATATACCTTCAAGACTCCCTTAAAATAAAGGATAACTTTTTAGTTTCATTATATTATTATTTTTTTATGATTATTCATTATTCATCAAGCTGAGCTTGTGCCCTTTCTATTTCTTTTTCTTCAAATTTTGTGTGATTCAAAGTACACTTATTCTAATATTATGTTTATAAATTACATTTTAAAAAAAATTAATTAGCTTGGAATACACATGCAAGGCATGTGTTCGAAAACTAGTATAAATAAAAGGGCTAGTAGAAAGGAACTAGCTCAATAAGTCTCAACATCAATAGTCAACTCTAGTCTATAAAGCCTCTATCACTATCAATTGGTGCCAATGATAGACCTATGACTACCTCAAAATAAAATAAAGCTAACTCAAAGTCTAAATCTAATAAGCAAGATGAAAATAAATAATGATTCTCCAAACTAAAGGAGGCTTACCAATTCAGCTGAAATGCTCAGACCCTCAACGATGCGCCTGTTGACAATCTCTAGTACCAGCCTCTGCATCATAGAACGATCCAGTCCAAAAGGGGACATCAATATGTGGAATGTACTGGTATGTAAAATGGTTGAATGAAACAAAGACAGGTAGAATAATATAGAAACAACATCAACTTAAAATAATACTTAATCAGAATGTCAAATGTCCATTCAAAGCAAGAATAAAGAGTAGACAAGGGACCCATCAACCAATCAAACCTCATCAATCAACTTAAAGGTCAACTCAATAGAACTCAACTCAACTAGACTAAGAGTACTCAAGGTGGGAACTTTATGGGAATTTCTCTTATCCAACAATAAATACTTATGAGACAATGATTGTACAATAATACCGATGATGTTGCCACAGCCGTTCCATACTTTCTAGGTAAAGAACAATAATCCTTTAGGGATCTAACGTCTAAAGTCCTCTATTACTTTTAGGGACTTTACCTTAAGAGGGAACCGTGTGATGTAATGGTTCAATCCTCATCCTATGCTTGGCGACGGAGTTAATGAGTGCGAGTGGGACTTACTCTTACCCATTTCGGTTCCAATATTCCTCCTCCGACTCAATGCTCATAAGACTCTTCCTCAGCTCAATCAGTCATCTCAATTAGCCTCGTGAAGGCACTCATCAACTCAATTAGTCTCGTGGACACTCTCATCAACTCGTGAACTCAAAATGTATAGTCCTTTATTGTTTTCAATGACTTTAACTCATCTCAATTAACTCAATTCTCATTTAACAGCTCAAGGACTCGGATTATCATGAAGAAGATGTCATTTAAACAGAACTTAAGAAATAAATTATGAAGACTCATAGGATTATAAAGCTCAATTAACTCAACCTTATGTTCACATCAAGATTACCATCAAAATACTCAAGTCAAGGCTCTTGTCACGACCGGGACCTAAGACCTAGGGATGATATGGCGAAAGAGAACCTGAGAGTCCCCAAACAAGCCTTATAGCATCCATTCACACATCATTGGTTCAGGAGCGCCTACAATATAAATACATAGATCCAAGGGATGGGAAAGTAGGACTCAAGCTATGTCGCTGCCACAGGGAAAGGGAATAACATGGATCCACGTAACACGTAATACATAAATACTAAGGTACGGGAAAGTATGACTAACCCTATGGGGCCATGTCCGGACTTAGGATCTTTCACATCATACACATAACAATAACATAAGCTCATAACCAAGTCACATAATGATATCCAAGAGGTTGTCCAAAACCATAATAAAAATCCCCAATCACAACACTTAGCATATAATTGTAAAGGAGTTCACAAGATTTCCAACAACACCTCTAAACATAAAATAGGTCGGGGGCCAAGACATACCTCGGGATCACCCTCAAAGTAAGTAATAGATACAAAGCACCATAGGTATATGGTTGGTGGTTTGCCCTTGGAAGATAGGACTCACCACAACAAGCAAAACTTGAGTTCTGAACTAGACATCGCATGGTGGATGATCGTAGTCCTCGATCCCTACATAGTGAGATCATATAGGCAAAAATATGTGTTAGTATGCGGACACGCAATACATATGACTTTAAACCTGTATTTCGATGTTAGATGACAAGGGCACACATATCGAAAGAATTACATGACAAGGAAATATATATATATATATATATATATATATATATATCAATATATCATGAGATTGATGCATGAATGCGAAAATAATTCATACAAATTGAGGATGGGACTGCAACCGACATGCAACCACGTGCGCGATGCCTTGGAACCTCGTTGTCTCCTTCATAATGATATGAAGTGACCTACTTTCCAAATGTATATCCTTAGCATTCTTTTCCCCTTGGGCCATGTTAGGTACATAGTTAGAGGAAAGGAGTATGGACCCTTAGAGATAGTCCATGCAGACATCTAATCCATCAGTGCTAGGTCATCATCCCACTAGAATACATATATATACATGCTTATAAAAGAGGCGTAAGACTTCAAAGAAATTACATGCATTTTTAGGCATAAAGATCAAAAAAAATTCTTCACGATCATGCATAATAGGCTAAAGCCAAAACCTTCTTCATGTAATACTTTTCGGGCATAGGATAACTCTTCTAGAGCATCTTCTTAAGATATGAATATGGAATCCTGGGGATAGCCCACTCCGACTCAATCCTTAATCGATGCTCCCTTAAGCATAGTGGTGTAAACACCCAAAATTGCTCCTTGAGCCATAATATTAAATGCTTATGTGATCACATTCTTTTTCAAAACCACAATCTTATCAAAATCTCATACATAAACATAATTGGTTCTTGACCCGCTTCATAAACTTTATAAATTCAATGATCATGAATGAATAAGTTGTGACTAATGTGAGAATGGCATGGACAATTGAGATTCAAATTCAAATCAATAATACATTACGAAATCTAAGTAAAAACTTAAGTAAGATTCATTTAAAACACAATATAAACTACCCATGCATAAATCAAGCATTGAAGGGGGATATGCACATCCAAAATTTCATAATCCAAATGTAATCCATCATATTATAACTTAAAACAACTTAAAAGAAGTAAGTAAACATAACTCACTCAATAATTGAATTTAATGAATCATAAAATTGAGAACCCACATTTGAAGTAAGCTAAATTCATGAAAATTTCTTGAAAAGAATTTTGGTCTCCTTGGATGAAATGAAACAAGGATAAAAACCCACATACCTTGACCAATGAAGGAGTTCCAAGAGAAATTTGGAGAAGAAATGACCTTTCCTTGATTTCCAATCTCCCAACCCACAAGAGTTCTTTAAGAGAGGCTTGAGAGAGTTTTCAAATGTGACAGATGGTTTTGAATATTAGAAATAGGGTTTTAAGGAAGTCTTTAGATAGCATAGAAAGTCACAAAAGACCATTAGAATAAATTGTATTTACGAAAACACCATTACTGAAATGAGTTGAAAAATTGCATGTCATCGCTTCAAGGTAGGGTTCATGGCCCGTGACTCGTCACATGGACCATATACCCATCCGTGAGACAACACTATCACGACCCAAGCTTAGGGCTTAGGCATGACACGATGAATGGGGAACCCAAAGAAGCCCAAAGAAGCCTCTTAGCATACCACCACACATCCTTGGTCGCAGAAGCATAATAAGACATACATGATAAAAGTAAGTCCAATGGGACTAAGGAAAAACTTGCGTAAGCATTGGAGTAAAAAGTCAAGAGTCAAACTCATACATAATACACACCTTGTCGGATAAGCACCTCTAGATATATAGAAAGAGTGGAGGTCAAGACAAAGTAACCGAGCTCATCATCATAGTCAAATAGAACATAAGATATTGTCTCAATACATAGATAATAAGAAAAAAAACATTAACCGAAGTCCCCAAAATGGAGGATTCACCAATAAGCTTGGAATAACACCATCTAGCCACTTGGAGGAGGAGGATGATCAACTTGGGCATTGGATCCTACATGGTGATATCATATAGGAAAGAATATGTGTTAGTACGTTTGAATGTACTAAGTATGTGGGATGCAATGCAATAATAGATAGGCATCATAGTACAAAATGCATAACGATAGGCAATAGGCATAATATAGCAATATGACATGTATGATCTATGCATAAGTGAAACATGCTTAAACAAATCATGCTCATGTAGGATAACATATGTGAAGAAGAGACCAAGCTAGTTCCCAAGGTACAAACGTCTCAGTAGGTTAGTAGGTACAAACCCCCATCTCGGTTAGTGATGATACCACCCCATCGCCCCGGTGAATGAGTACAAACCCCCATCCGATTAGAGAGTACAAACCCTCATCTCGGTTGGTGATGATAACCCCCCTCACCCCGAGCGATGAGTATAAAACCCCATCCGGTTACCCGGCTCTTTTCCCCCAGGGTCGGGCATGGTCTAATGCAACACTTTATATAGGATTCATCATAAGCTCTAATACAATACCTCATGTAAGAATAATAATATGCATAAGCTCATTTCATCATCATAACATCATTCATTTCATATCTTATGCTTTGGGCCTTCAATTTCTCAAGATTTGAAGCTCAAGATAAGAATAAGTGTATATATAAGCTCATTTCATCAAAGCTCATATCTCATGTTTTAGGCCTTTAATGGGGGTAAAAGAGCGTGTTGTTTAGAGATGAAATCATGCAGGAAAATAAGTGGTAGAACCTTTGATCAACATCTTGCAACCCCCTCCCCCAAGACATTCATATCAAAACCCCTCATCAAATCCAATATTAGATCCAAGATTTGAAGCTCAAAACATGCTAAAACAACTATACTTTCATGAATTAAAATCGCTGTGCAGTAAGTTTCTCAATATTCAAGACCCACATGTAAAATCTACTTTAAATCATGCAATATTAAGTAAAAGAACGTTTAGTCACCATGGGTGAAAGGACCCAATGGTTCAACACCACATACCTTAGCTTTGAGATGTTCTTGGTGAAGGTTGAGAATGGAGACTTGAATCTCGAAGTGAATCCTTAAATCCGGATGAGGGTTTGGATTCTTGGAATTTTGAGTGAAAATATGGCTAAGTGTTTTTGGGGAGTATTGGGAAATGTTAGAATGATATAAGTGTGAAATTTGACGAAGTATGGATAAAAACACGTTTGGAAAACTTGGGCACAATACTTAGAATATTTTGGACCACACTTAAAAAATCACTGCTAGAAAATTATACATCTCTACGTCAGGGAGAGGATGCACAGACGATTTTACACCACGGCGCGCCCAAGGCACGTTACGGAGGCATCGCGGAAAGCTCTTTGGAAATTGATCCTTAAAAATTTATAATTGCTATTCTTTCACTCTTAAATCTAGATTAGACCCCTTTTCACCTAATTTGGACCCCCTGATCAAAAATATTAAGTCGGATTTTCTAAATAACGAATGAATTTTTAGATATAAGGAAATCAAAATTTTTGGGCATTCTGAGGCACGTTTTTGGGCACTTTTTGGGGCCGTTTCAATATCTCCCCCTTGAAAATATTCATCATCGAATGTAAAAGAAACGTATAAGATAAACATGATCATGAACAAATCAGCCCCAACAAGAATGCAACATAGCATGTAAAACACCACTTTCAAATTCTCAACATAAGTGTAAAATCATCATAAGTTTACCAACTTAAACATAAATGCATATGAATGACATAGGGGCTGAAATGTAGGATTTGGAATCACATGTGAGGCTAGGATTAGTACCTTTGTCTTGAGTGGAGTGGAAGAGATAAGGATACTACTTTTCCATGTACACTTCGGCGTCCCAAATAGCACTTGTTAGTTCCTCCGAAGGACCTTAACGGATGCTACTTCTTTGTTCCTCAATCTCTTTACTTGCCTATCCAAGATCTGAAAAAGAACCTCATCATAAGGTAAGTTATCCTCAACAACACTTACATCATCAAGAGGCACAATTGCATTAGGATCACCAACAAATTTTCTCAACATAGAGACATGAAATACCGAATGGACCCAATTCATTTCAATAAGCAACTTCAACTCATAAGCTACCTTGCCAACCCTATTTATCACTTCATAAGGACCAACATACCTTGGACTCAACTTACCCTTCTTACCAAAACGGACTACACTTTCATTGGTAAAATCTTCAAGTAAAGCAAATCCCCCACTTAGAATTCGAGGTCTCTTCTTCTCACATTGCCATAGGATTTTTGACGACTTTGGGCTATCCTCAACCTTTCCCTAATCATCTTAAAATTCTCAATAGCATCCATGACCAGATCTGGCCTCAATAAAGCCACTTCTCCAACCTTAAACCAACCCACTGGTGATCTACAACGTCTCCCATAAAGAGCCTTAAAAGGAGCCATACTGATGCTAGAGTGATAGCTATTGTTGTAGGAAAACTAAATCAATGGAAGATGGTCATTCCAACTACCTTTAAGCTCCGTGACACAAGCTCTAAGCATACCTTCAAGTGCTTGAATTGTCCTTTTAGCTTGGCCATCCGTTTTGAGGGTGAAAGGTCGTACGAAGGTCAACTTTGGTACCTAGACCCCTTTGAAAAGATCTCCAAAAGTGTGAAGTAAATTGTTCACCACGATCTGATATAGTGTATAAGGGAACCCCATGAAACCTCACTAACTCATGGATGTACAACCTTGCATACTCTTCAGCCCCATATGTAGTCTTGACCGATAGAAAGTGAGCTGATTTCGTCAACCTATCAACTACCACCTATATGGAATCAAAACCCTTCCTAGTATTGGGCAACCTAACCACAAAGTCCATGTTAATCACCTCCCATTTCCAAGTAGGAAGCTCTACGTCTTGGGTTAGGCCACCCACCTTTGCTAATTGGCTTTGACTTGTTGACAAATATGGCAACCAGAAACAAATTTAGCAATATCTCTCTTCATGCCTCTCCACCAATACACATCCCTCAAGTCTCTATACATTTTGGTAGAACCGGGGTGGGTAGGATAAGAAGAGTTAGGGGCCTCATCAAGAATTCTCTCCCTCAAATCATCAAGACATGGCACAGACAACCTATCTTAGTATCTAAGGGCCCCATCTCCCCCTTGGGAGAAAACTTCTATCTTGCCCTCTTTCACCAAGGCCTTCAACTCAAGTAAGGAGGAGTCTAGATCTTGTTTAGCCATCACCTCATCAACCAAAGAAGATTTAGAACCATCCACAACAACAACACCATCACCCACATCTTCCAACCTCACCCCCAATCTAGCCAATCTATGCTCCTCCGTAGCCATCTCCCTATCACCGTCATCCATATCAGCTAGGCTACCTATGGACACCCGATTCAAAGCATCTGCCACAACATTTGCCTTACTCGGATGGTAATGCACACACATGTCATAGTCCTTAAGAAGTTTTAGCTACCTTCTTGGCCTCAAGTTGAGATCTTTTTGAGTGAAGACATATTGAAGACTCTTATGATCGGTGAAGACATTAACATGCACCCCATATAAATAATGATGCCAAATATTTAATGCAAACACCACAACGGCTAATTCAAGATCATGGGTACGATAGTTCCTTTCATGCACTTTGAGTTGCTTAGAAGCATAGGCTATGAACTTACCATTTCGCATTAGTACACAACCCTAACCAACTTTAGACGCATCATAATATACAAGAAAACCCTCAAGCCCATCCAATAGAGATAATATATGAGCGGACACAAGTCTTTCTTTTAATATTTGGAAGCTTTTCTCACACTCATTAGTCCACACAAACTTTACCTTCTGTTGAGTCAATTTTATCATAGGAGAAGCAATGGAGGAGAACCCATTCAAAAACCTTCTATAGTAACCTGCAAGGCCGAAGAAACTCCTAATATAGACGGTGTCAATGGTCTAGGCCAATTCCTAATCACCTCGGTTTTCTTAGGATCCACTTTAATGTCATCCACCGACACCATATGACCCAAGAATGCAACCACCCCCAACCAAAACTCACACTTGTCATATTTAGCATACAATCTCTCGTCACTCAATCTTTGCAACACAGCCCTTAAATGAACCATATGATCTTCCCTACCATGAGAATAGATCAAAATATCATCGACGAAGACCACAACAAAAGGATAAAGGTAGGTCTTCAAGACCCTATTCATTAGGTTCGTAAAGATGGCCGGTGCATTTGTCAACCCAATGGACATCACCACAAATTCATAATGGCCATATCTACTTCAGAACGCCATCTTGAGAATATCACACTCCCTTACCCTCACTTGATGGTAACCGGACTGAAGATCAACCTTAGAGAAAAAGCTATCCCCTTGCAATTGTTCAAACAAGTCATCAATCCTTGGAAGAGGATATCTATTCTTTATAGTGACCCTATTGAGTTGCGGCTAGTCAATGTATATCCTAAGTGACCCATCTTTCTTCTTTATAAAAAACACTGGTGCACCCCAAGGGGATTGGCTAGGTTTAATAAATACCTTTTCCAAGAAATCTTTCAATTGCTCCTTTAACTCCTTCAACTTTGTCGGGGCCATACGGTAAGGGGGAATGGAGATAGGTTGAGTGTTGGGAAGGAAGTTTATGCCAAAATCTATCTCCTTTTCATGAGGGACACCAGGAAGGTCATTTGGGAAGACATTAAAAAACTCATCCACAATCGATACCTACTCAATGGAAGAGACTTTGGACTCCACATCTTTGACTCTCACACGATGATACAAACATCCCTTGTAAATCAACCTATGGGCTTTAATACATGAGATGAACCTAACCCTTACTGCGACATCATAACTTTCCCACTCAAGGACGGTTTCATTTGGAAATTCAAACTTGACCCTATGGGTTCTACAATCAATAGAATCATAGTGTGTATGCAACCAATCCATCCCAAGAATAACATCAAAATCAACCATATCTAGTTGAACAAGATCACAAGGTAGGATTTTATACAAATATGCAAATCGGACAATCTCTATACATCTTCCTCGCCACAATAAATGTACCAATAGGAGTAGACACCTCATATAAGTCATGCAACAACTCCGACTCAACATGGAACGTTTTAGTAACAAAGGGGGTAACAAAGGAAAGGGTGCTACCTGGATCAATCAAAGCATATACATTAAGATCAAAGATTTTCAACACACCAATAACAATATCGAGGATCTCACCAACCCTTTGCCTCCCATGTAGAGCATAGAATCGATTGAGCCTTCGGGAACCACCTTGAGGAACACTTTTACCAAATGGGACCGCATTTGCACCCTGAACCTTGCCACAGTTCCTTGGACTATCAATCCTCTTCTGACCAAGCTCCTGACATTCAATACATGCATTGGAACCCTTCAAACATGGGCCCTTATGACTCCCTCCATATCTAGGACACACATCATTAGAAGCCACACCGACAATACTTTGAGGCCTAGGGTAGTGATTAGCGAACTCTATATTAGTAGCGTGAGGAGGCCTTTGACCTTGATATCTTGCACTCTTTTGAAACTTTCACTCAAAGAGGGATCTCTTGGCCTCGTGGCCCCTCTTCTTTCTCAACTCTTCTTCTTCCATTTGCTGGCATATGTTATCTACTGAGACAAGTCCATATCACTAATAAGAATTGAAGACCGACGTTCTTCACTTACCAAATCGGAGACCCCCAAAAAAACTTATTCAACCTTGACCTAGAATTGGCCACCAAGTGAGGAGCATATTTAGAGAGTTGATTAAATTTGAGGGAATACTCCCTCAAACTCATACCACCTTGATTCAAGTTCATAAACTCAACCAACTTTGCTTTCCTAAGCTCAAGAGGGAAGAACTGATTTAGGAAGGACAATTTGAATTCCTCCCAAAGCACCATATAGCCATTATCTTTCTCACCTTTCCATTGATCAAACAAAATTCAGGTCACCCCCTTGAGTTGGTATGCCGCCAACTCCGCCTTCTCATTTGTCCCAACACCCACGATACGCAAGATTTTGTAGATTTCATCAATAAACTCTTGTGGATCTTCATCCACCTTCGACCTATGGAAAACCGAAGGATTCATACTCATAAAGTCCCTTACCCTAGCTCCGGTTGTAGTGACATGAGGGGCTTGGGCCCCTTGTTGGAGCCACCATTTGGGCAAGCATAGTAAGAGCATCCCGGAGCTCATGATTGGTAGGTTTCTCCTCGAGAGATTAGGCCCGTATTCCTCTAGTATTTGGCATGATCTAGCATAGCAAAGAACAATTGTTAGGGGAGAATACTTATCACAACTGTATTGCACGAAATAGGACATGAAGAATGGAAACATTTCCTAAAACATCTCTTAGTCTCCTATTCATAGTCGTGGCCCACTTTACAACCATGAATAGGACTTTAATCGATGTGGTATGTTGGACTCCTAGGATCTATCAACCTAGTGCTCTAATACCAAGTTTGTCACGACCCAACCCTAGGACCTAGACGTGACACAGCGAATGGGAAACCCGAAGCAACCCCAAACATGCCTCTTATCATACCATCACACATTCTTGGTCGTGGAAGCATAATAAGACATACATGATAAAAGTAAGGCAAATGGGACTAAGGGAAAACTTGCATAAGCATTGAAGTCAAAAGTCAAGAGTCAAGCTCATACATATTATACACCTTGTATAACGATTACCTCTAAATACATAAAAAGAGCGGGTGCCAAGACAAAGTAACTGGGCTCATCCTCATAGTCAAATATAACATAAGATAGTGTCTCAATAAATATATAATAAGTAAAAGAACATAAACCAAAGTCCCCGAAATGGAGAACTCACCAACAAGCTCGAAATAGCACCATATAGCCACGTGGAGAAGGAGGATGATCAAATTAGCACCAGGTCCTACATGGTGATATCATGTAGGAAAGAGTATGTGTTAGTACATTTGAATGTACTAAGTATATTGCAATGCAATAATATATAGGCATCATAGTCCAAAATGCATAACGATAGGCTATAGGGATAATATAGCAATATGACATGTATGATTATGCATAAGTAAAACATGCTTAAGTAAATCATGCTCATATGGAATATTATATGTGAAGAAGATACCAAGCTAGTTTCCAAGGTACAAACCCCTCGGTAGGTTAGTAGGCACAAATCCCCATCTCGATTAGTGATGATACCACCCCATCACCCCAGTGGATGAGTACAAGCCCCCATCAGGTTAGTAAGTACAAACCCTTATCTTGGTTGGTGATGATACCACCCCATCACCCCAGTGGATGAGTTTGAACCCCCATCCGATTACCCGACTCTTTTCCCTAGGTCGGGCATGGTTTAATCCAACACTTTATATAGGATTCATCATAAGCTCTGATGCAATACCTCATGTAAGAATAATCATATACATAAGCTCATTTCGTCATCATAAAAGCATTCATTTCATATCTCATGCTTTGGTGCTTCAATTTCTCAAGAAACCATAACAGGACATTTTATCAAACACCTTGGGGGTGTGTAATGCGGCTAAAAGAGCATGTAATTTAGAGATGAAATCATGCAGGAAAATAAGTGGTAAAAACTTTATTCAACACGTTGTAGCACCCCCAAGACATTCGTAATTAGATCCAAGATTTTAAGCTCAAAACATGCTAAAACAACCATACTTTCATGAACTAAAATCACTATGCAGTAAATTTCTCAATATTCAAGACCTACATGTAAAATCTACTTTAAATCGTGCAATATTAAGTAAAAGAGGGTTTAGGAACCATGGGTGAAAGGATCCAATGGTTCAACACCACATACTTTAGCTTTAGAGAGATTCTTGGTGAAGGTTGAGAGTGGAGACTTGAAGCTTGAAAAGAATCCTTTAATCCGGATGAGGGTTTTTAGTCTTGGAATTTGGAGTGAAAATATGGCTGTGTTTTTGGGGAGTATTGGGAAATGTTTTGAACGATATAAGGGTGAAATTTGACAAAGTATGTATAGAAACGTGTTTGGGAAACTTGGGTCCAACACTTAGAATATTTTGGACCGCACTTCAAAATCACTGCCAACACTTCTAAGTATGGACGATTTTACACTATGGCACGCCCAAGGCGTGTCGCGGAAAGCTCTTGAAACAATCCTTAAAAATTTATAATTGCTATTCTTTCGCTCTTAAATCAAGGCTAGACCCTTTTTCACCTAATTTTGACCCCCTGATCACAAATATGAAGTAGGATTTTTGAAATAACGAACAAATTTTTAGATATAAGAAAATCAAAATTTGTGGGCATTTCAAGGTACATTTTTCGGCATGTTTTGGTGTCATTTTAAACACCTAGAAAAAAATTTCTTGACGGAAGTCCAAAACTGTAATCCCATACTTAGAAAAATTTGGTGAAACCAACCACAAGGAGAGCTTCACGGGCCATGTGACTACCCATACCCCAACACTTGGAAAAAATCTCATGACAAGTTACGAGACGTTGATTTATAATTAGAAAACATTTTCATTCTGGAAGCTCTATGGACGGCCTTAGGGGCCGTGTGTCACCTCACAAGCCATGTCAGCGGCCCTATGATCGTACTTGGTCACAAAATTATGGGATTTCAATCTAAGGCCACCACACCGCCCACCATATGGTCCATGAAGTGTCACACAAATCATGAGGCGCCAAGTCTGGTGTTCCTTAACAAAAATCACCACTTTCAAGGGCCAAATGCCCAACTTGAGGTCAAGGGCCACTTCACTGGAGGCCAGATGGGTCGTGTGACCACACACGGACAGTAGAGGTATCCTTTGAAGTGTAACCTTGTGTCTAAAACTTCGAGAAATTGAAATTTTCAAGCTCCCATGAAGTCGTACAATGTCTAGGTCATCACATCATCTCCCTCCCCGGGAACATTCATCCTCAAATGTGCAAGAACAAGGCTTAAAAGGCTTGAGTTAAAACATGAAACTTCCAACACAAGATACAATGCATAACTCATCATTTGAAAATCGTAAAGTCATTAAAACTCACATCAAAAAAACGTATTTAAATCATTCAAAACTTCTTAGAAGTCATATTTATGCACATGTATGCATGTCATGTCATGAGACTGAAGAGTGAACGAATTAGGACCACTTAGAAGAGGAAGAACCTATTACCTTAGGCTTGAATAGATTGGAATAGATTGGGATATGGCTTCATCCTCTCCAACTACGCTTCCAATGTAGCACTCTGCAGCTGTTGATTCCTCCAAAGCACCTTAACCGAAGCCACATCCTTGTTACGAAGATGCTTCACTTGTCTATCAAAAATTTCTATCAGAACATCCTCATAAAACAAGTTCTCCTAAACCTTAACACCCTCTAAGGGCACAACAGTACTAGAATCACCAACCAACTTTCTCAACACAGACGCATGGAAAACTAGGTAGATAGAACTAAAATTCGGAGGCAACTCCAACCTATACGCAACATTCCCAATTCGCTCCACAATCTCATAAGGACCTACATATAGGGGACTTAGCTTGCCCTTCTTAGCAAAATGCATCACAACCTTCATAGGTGAAACCTTCCCATATACCCAGTCATTGAGATGAAACTCACGGTCCCTCTTCCTAACATCCAAATAGGACTTTTGGTGACTTTAGGCCGTCTACCACCTCTCCCTAATCAACTTCACTTTCTCCTTAGCCTCCAATACCATGTTTGGGCCAATCAATGCCATCTCCACCAACTCAAACCACCCCACCGAGGACTTACACATCCTACTATACAAAGCCTTAAATAGTGCCAACCAATACTAGCATGAAAGCTATTATTATAAGAAAGCACAATAAGCGAAAGATGGTCATCCCAATTACCCTTGAACTCCAACACCATAAGCCCTCAACATGTCGTCCAAGGTTTGAATTGTCCTCTCGGCTTGCCCATCGGTTTGAGGATGAAAGGCGGTGCTCAACTTCACCTTAATATCGAGCCCTTTTTGAAACAACCTCCAAAAGTGGGAAGTAAATTGGGTACCATGATTTCATATGATAGACCTAGGTACACCATGCAACCTCAGGAACTCTTAAATGTACAACCTTGCATAATCCTCGGAACCAAAAGTGGTCTTGATAGGTAAGAAATAAGCTGACTTAGTCATCCAGTCAACGATAACCCAAATGAAGTCAAATTACATTCGGGTTCGAGGTAACCTTACCACAAAATCCATGTTCACATCCTCCCACTTCCAAATAGGGATCTCAATGTCTAGGGTCAACTCGCTGGGCCTTTGGTGCTCTACTTTTACTTGTTGACAAATAGAGTATCCGGACATGAATTTGGCTATATCCTTCTTCATAGCATGCCACCAATACACCTCCCTCAAATCTTGATACATCTTAGTAGACCCCCGATGAATGGAATAATGAGAGTTATGGGCTTCACTCATAATCACCTTCCTAAGACCATCCACATCCGGATTCGATCTTGATACCGAAGCATACCATTTTACCTTGGGAGAACACCTCTATTTCTTTTTGGCAACAAACTCCTTCAGCTAAACCAATGATGGATCTAAATCTTGCTTAGCGTTTACATCAACACCCACCAAAGATTCGGCCCGATTTTGAACATGAACACCACCATTAATAGAGTCGGCCAACCTAACACCCAACCTAGCTAGCCGATGAACATCCTTTGCCAACTCCTTCTACTCCTCCTCTACATGAGCTACACTTGCCATAGATAGCCTACTAAGAGCATCATCCACAACATTGTCCTTGCTGGGGGTGATATTGAACACTCATATTGTAATCCTTTAGGAGTTCCAACCATCTCCTTTGTCTCAAGTTAAGATCCCTTGGACTAAACACCTATTGCAAACGCTTATGATTGGTGAAAACATCAAGATGCTCCACATATTTTCCTTTCATGATTCGGGTTATTACGTTCATGCACTTTAAATTTTCTTGATGCATATGTTATTACCTTATGATGTTGCATAAGTGCACAATCCAACCCAATCCAAAAGGCATCACAATACATCACAAACCTATCCAAACCATTTGATAGAATCAAAATGGGAGCCGTTGTAGGTTGATCCTTCAAAATTCAAAAAATCATCTCGCATTCATCTAACCACACAATCATAACATTCTTTTGGGTCAAATTAGTCAATGGAGATGCAATAGATGAAACCCCTCAAGAACCTCCTATAATAGCCGGCCAACCGCAGAAAGCTCCGAATATTTGTAGGATTCAATGATGTAGGTCAATTCTTCATGTCCTCAATCTTCTTGGGGTCAACCTTAATACAATCACCGGACACCACATGATAGAGAAAAGCCACTTCACCTAACCAAAACTAACATTTGCAAAACTTCACATACAATTTCTGCTCCCTCAAGGTTTGAAAAACCAACCTTAAAATGATCCATATGCTCTCGCTTACTTCGAGAATAAAGGAGAATATCATCAATGAAGACAACCACAAAACTATCGAGGAATGGCTTAAACACCCGATTCATAATATCCATAAACACGGTTGAAGTATTAGTTAAACAAAATGACATCACCAAAAATTCAAAGTACCCATATCTAGTTTGAAAAGGCGTCTTAGGAATATCTGTCACAGACCAATCCTAGGGTTGTGACCAATTCCCGATAGGGGCACTTAGACACATACTAACCTGAATTTCTCAATTTATCCGACTTGGAAACCTGCCGAAATTTCGGC
>JAABOM020024025.1:0-18113 GCA_011800125.2 Solanum clarkiae
GAATTGCATGATTTTGAACTAGTATCATGAACCCACAAAGTGTTTGATAAAATGTCAAGTCAAAGATTCTCAAGTTATTGATGATCTACTTCATGATTTACATGTCAAGTGATTGTATTATGATTAAGGGCTTTCAAGTATGTATTGAATCCATGAAAATTATCTATGATTTTACAAGTTACAAGCTAAGCCCTATTTCAAAGTTTTTACCTCTTGTGAGTCATTCATGTTGTAGCAAGGGTTCATGTATGATTATGATCTACTCTCACGTTTCAAGTTAGGATCACTAATAGAGGTCAAGAATGTTTCAAGAGCTACTCATATCATTTTTCATGTTTCTTACAAGTTATACAAACTACAATTATTTTCATTCATTTTGGGATTTGACTTAGCACCGATTGAGGCTTAAGATGGGGGCTCGACTCAAGGGATCCTTACATAAAGTCTTTTGTCTCTAAACTATGTGCCACCATAGGATTATGATTATTACCCTTGCTATATTAGTGTTTCCATCAAGTCATGTTATCATGTTTGGTTTGCCTTGGCAAGTAGACCACACCTAGCCAGGGGGTGTCATGCCCGTTCCACCTTGCCGAGGGGTGTCGTGCCTTGGATTCCAAGTAGTAGCTACTTTTTCTATGTCAGTTGAGGTTGCTTCCGGCACATGTGTGCACTATATATACTTTTGCAAGTTAAATGATTTAAAAGCATTATTTACTTCAAACATTGGTTATACATGCCATATTGAGATTATAATTGTCTATTGCTTATGATTATGCATTTATCTATATTGGCTTATGTCTTGTTGTATTGCAACCGACACACTTAGTACATTCAGATTTACTAATGCATACTCTATACCTATATATATTATCATATAGGGATCGGAGCACCACTTGATCATCCTCCTCATGGCTAGTGCGATCCTTTGAAGAGAAGCTTTGATGAGTCCTCAAGTTCGAGGATATTATCTATTTTCTCTTGCTAATCTAAGACTTCTTAATGTTAAACACTTGATATTGTGAGGGTGAGCCCGAAAAGTGTCTTGGCCATCGCTCCATTCCAAGTTAGAGGTGTATGTATGATATTATGATATATTCATGCTATGAGCTTGACTCTTTATGCCTTGATTATATTCAAATACTTCCCTTAGTCCCACTTCCCTAGTTATTAGATCTCTTATGGTTGTTTACTTTGCTTCCACGACCAAGGATATGTGATTGATATGCTAAGAGCCTTGTTTGGGTCTCTTCGGGTTTTCATTTATCATGTCACATCTAGGTCCCAGGCTTTGGTCATGACAGGCCCTTTCTGCCAAGTTTTCCTGGAAGTTTAGAACAACAATAAACACAATGTGGAGCACCTTCATGTAGAATAAATATTTCAAGAAGGTCCATCCTACAATTGCTATGGACGAAGGTGGATCCTCAATATGGACGAAGATAATAGTAATCAAAGAAGAGGTTGAACATGAAATTTGGTGGCAAATCAAAAAAAGGCACAATGAGCTTTTGGTTTGATAAATAGATCAAGGTGGGGGCATTATATCATATTGTTGAACAGGGAAGAGAAAAGGAGATAGAGGTTAGAGAACATATAAAAGAGGGAGCTTGGGATAGGGAGAAACTTAGTGAAATATTAGAAGAGGACCTGGTTGATCATATTACTGATAGCATTAGCCCTGTGTTGAAGAATGAGGTTGATGTATCTTGGTGGATGTCGCAGTCTGATGGTTCATTTACTACTAAAACTTCCTTTCCGTGTCTGAAGAAGAAGGAAGAGATTTTGTGGATGCAAAACATTTTTATTAAAGGGGTCCCTTTAAAAATATGTTTTTTGCAGTGGAGAGTCTGAAAAAGAAGGGTAGCTACTGAGGGTAATTTTAAAGGAATACAAATCAATCTGGCCTCAAGGTGCTATTGTTCTGAAGGTGGAAAGGAGGAAACCATGAATAATCTATTTCTAACAGCCCCCATAGCCTTAAAACTATGGAGGTAGTTTGCTACTTGTGCAGTTATAATCATGGAGGAGGTTTAAATCCAACAACAAATTACTAGTTGGTGAAAAGTGAAAAAAAAAACAGAGAGGATGCAACCAACTATGAAGAGTATTCCAATGATCATAATGTGGTGATTGTGGAGAAGGAGGAATAATAGAAGGCATGAAAAGGATTTCAGCTTTGACACACTAGTATATCAGTGTCATCAACTAATTTACTATGAGGAAAAGGTTAGATATCCTTGGCTTATGGCCCTTTGTAATTGGGTTGGGCCGATACATACCCTGGAATCATTCTGACCTAAGTTATACCACTATCCAGTGAAACGGACTCTCCCTATCAATAACTAGATTAAATGAAATACAAATGGTGCATATAGAGAAAACCAAGGTGAGAGTGCCTATACCTTCTACATAAGAGATCATCATGGCAATGTGAAGTATGCTGATGTAGGTGGATGCAATACAAAACCAATATGGAAATAGAATCTATGGCTATCTTAAAATATCTGACGCATTGCAAGGACAAACAAATAAAGCATGTGGATCTTCAAACAAACTCTTTAAGTCTATAAAAGATCATTTGTGGGGAATGGAGAATTCCATGCATAGTCAGAGAGCAGATAGAAGAGATAAAAACTCACATGCAATCAATATAGGCTAGCATCAAGAATATATCTAAAGAAGTTAATCAACTAGCCGACAATCTAGCAAATCAGGCATTAGATGAGGAAGGATGTCTTCAGTGTAATAGTTTTGAACAACTCCCTATACAATGCAAAAGGATTTTAAACTGTGATAAAACCCAAATTTACAGATTATGCATCAAAACAAAACCAACCAAAATGTATCGAGACTAGATATAAAGAACATTCATAGTGGATAGGAGCTACTATTAGATCCTGAGAATCTAAAAAATTCATGGCTAGATTCTACTTTTACATATTTACCAGGGTAGCTTTCAAAAAATTCCCCAACAAAAAGAAGGGTCATCTATAAAAATCGAGTTACTTCTTTACAGTCTTGGGGAAAACACTCTGGAGGAAGACATGATTATCACAAGCATAACCAATGCTTCATCCGAAAAAGGAAGAGACACAAAGTCTAGATCTTTAGTAATGAAATGTCCAAAACTGAAGAACCAAAGAGCACACTTACCTGGTGTAATCTCTAAAATACATAAAATACCCCAAAAATGCCCAAAAATGTGCCTTGGAGATGCCCATAATCGTAATTTTCATACATATTAAAATTCATGCGTGATATCAAAAATCCTATTTTATATTCGTGATCAAGGGGAAAAATTGAGTAGAAAATAGGTATAACCCCGATTTTAGAGCAATCGTAGCGAAAAATAATTTTTCAAAAATTTACTTATCTAGTGTTGATCTGCGCCCTGGCCGCGATGTGCCAGGGGCACGAATCAGTGTTATTTTGTCCCCTACTTTTCAGTTTCAGCCTAAGGCCTTGGGGTCTTGGGCCTATGCCCTCCTATGCGTAAAACCACCAATACTTAGCTATTTTTTAACTCCATATCACTCAGGACACTCTCAAAACCCTCTCTAATGCTTAGCCAAATATTTCAACTAAATTCAAGTGTCCCAAGCTCATTTTCGGATCTCAAGAACTTCATTCAAGCTTGGAGTTCTCATTAAAATCTTCATCAAGGTACTCCCCAAATTTAAGGTATGTGGGTTTCAACAATTGGGTCCTTCTACCCATGGTGCCTAATATTTCTTTTTATCTAAGCTACATGTTTTTAATTGTATTAACTATGGGTATCTCTTACTATGAAACTTGATTATAAACCATGTCAGGATTTCATGTAAAGTTGATTGTTTAAGCATATGAATCTATGATCTATTATGAGATTTAATGAGGGGTTTCATTGTACCTTACATGAGAGTGTTACCAAGTATTGGTGGTTTGATTTAAATTGAGTTTTCTAACATGATTTCACTTTTGAATTACATTGTTTTGAACTAGCATCACACACCCACCAAGTGTTTGATAAAATATCTTGTTAAGGATTCTTGAACTATTGATGGTCTATTGCATGGCTTATGAGTTAAGTGACTCTATGGTGATGGAGGGATTATATGTATGTATTCATTTCATAAAAAATATGTATAGAGTTGTATGTTGACCACACCTTGTTGAGGGGGTGATATGCCTTAACCACCTTGATGGGGGGTGTTATGCCCATCTACCATGTTGAGGGATATATATCTTTACCACTTTGATGGGGGTGCTATGCCCATCTACCATATTGAGGGTTATATACCTTGACCATTATGATGAGGGGTGACATAACTATCTACTAATTGAGAGATAGATACCTCAGTCACCTCCCAAGGGGGTGACATGCGTTGGATTCCAAGTAATAGCTCGCTTGGTCTTTAATGATAGTCTCTTCCTACACGTATAATCTATATTCTCAAGTTATATGTTATACAAGCATGTTTTGCTTCAAGGATTGATCATGCATGCTATAGTATATTATACCTTTCCCACACTTATGATTATGCATTTTGACTAGGTCGCCCCTATCTCTTGCGGTATTGCATCCTACATATTTAGTACATTCAAATATAATAACGCATACTCTATGCCTACGTGATGTTACTATGTAGGAAACAGGGCTCCTCATGATCATCCTTCACGTAGCTAGTTTTGGCATCTTAAAGATAAGCTTTTGGTGAGTCCTCAAGTTCGGGGACACTAGCTATGCTACTCTTGCTTTTGTTACCTCTTATATTGAATATTTGATACTATGAGGGTGAGCTCGAAAAGTGTTATGGACCCGCCTAATTTATGTTTAGAGGTGTTGTTGGAATGATTGATTTATATATTCTTTGAGCTTTGACTCTTTATGCTTTATAAATGTCAGGACTTCCCTTAGTCCTTTTTCCCCTTGTTTATATTCTTGTTGTTGCTTACTTTGCTACCGCGACCAAGAACTGTAATTGATATGCTAAGAAGCTTGTTTGGGTCCCTTTGGGTCCCCATTCGCCGTCTCACATCTAAGCCCTAGACTTGGATTTAGTGGGTTATTATCAGAGTTTTGTGAATTGTTTCTCTTTTATTGTTTTTCCTATGACTAAGTTGACCCAAAAGAAGGCAAAAATTATGTGGACCGATGAATGTGACAAGAGTTTCCAAACCTTGAGAGACAAGTTTGTCTCCGCTCCTATCTTGTCTCTACTAGAAGGGTTGGAAGGGTTTGTTGTGTACTGAGATGCCTTAAGAATTGGTTTGGGTTGTGTTTTGATGCAAAATAGTAAGGTGATCGTTTATGCCTCTGGAAAACTTAAGGTGCATTAAAAGAATTATCCTAACCATGACCTTGAATTGGTTGCCGTGGTTTTTTCTTTAAAAATTTGGCATCATTATTTGTAAGGAGTTCATGTTGATATGTTTACCGATTATAAGCACATAGTGAATCAAGGAATCCAAATCCCACAAGAGGATTGATTTTCCTTCATTTTCAATATTTTAGCTTGTAACAAAGATAAATTACCCTACATTAGCACTTACCATGACACAAGTTCAAACATGAAAAGCAATAAACAAACGCTATGAATTATCTCATCACACTGACAAAAGAAAGAGAAGAACCATATTTCTGGATGCTAATTATTGATTTCTTTTTGCTTTAAAAAATCCTAGTGTTTCTTTCTTTTCAAATGATCCACACTTTTCCAAACCTTTCTTGTACCAGCTTTGCGGTAGTTCTTTAGTTGTCTTAGACATTCCCAGTTGATCACCACTACCGAGAATGTTGTACTTGTGTGGTAACATCACATTTGATGAAAAGATGATTTAACATCTTCATTTTTTGTCTCTCACACAATGGGGCACCGGGTGCAATTATGAGTCCCCTTTTTTAATGTTCCAAAAAGATCTTAACATGAGACAAACAAGGTGGTTAGAACTTCTTAAAGATTATGATATGAGTGTGCATTATCACCCCAGTAAAGCTAATGTTATGGATGATGCTCTAAGTAGGGTGTCTATGGGTAGCCTAGCACATGTTAGTGATGGTGGCAAAGAGGTGGCTAGAGAGGTTCATCGGTTGGCTAGACTGGGAGTTAGGTTGGGGGAGGTCAACAATTGTGGTGTTGTGGTTTTTGATGGTTCTAAATCTTCATTGATTGAGTTAAAGGCAAAAAAAGATCTTGACCCTGCCTTGCTAGAGTTGAAGGCCTTGGTGAGAGATGTAAGGTGGAGGTTTTCTCCCAAGGGGGAGATGGTGCCCCTAGGTACCAAGGTAGATTGTGTGTGCCTAGTGTTAATGACTTGAAGAAGAAGATTTTAGATGAGGCTTATAATTCTTCCTATTCTGTTGACCTCGGTTCTACAAAGATGTATAGAGATTTGAGAGAGGTATATTGGTTGGATGGTATGAAGAGAGATTTTACTAAGTTCGTATTTGGTTGTCATAATTTCTAATAAGTGAAAGCCGAGCATCAAAGGTTGGGTGGCCTAGCCAAAGACATAGAGACTCTACTTAAAAGTGGGAGAAAATCAACATGGATTTTGTGGTTGGATTGCCTAAGACTAGAAAGTATTTTGATTCTATTTGGGTAGCGGTTGATAGAATGACAAAGTTGGATGATTTCCTGTCGGTTAAGGCTACTTATGGTACGAAGATTATGCTAAGTTGTACATTCATTAATTGGTTAGATTACATGTTGTGCCTTTGTCTATCATATAAGATCATGGTGCTCAATTCACTTCTCACTATGAGAGGTCCTTCCAAAGAGGTCTTGGTACCAAGACTAAGCTGAGCATGGGCTTTCACCCTCAAACAGATGGCCAACCTGAAAGAATTATCCAAACTCTTGAGGATATGCTTAGAGCTTATGTTTTGGAGTTTTAGGGTAGTTGGGATGAATATCTTCCACTTATTGAGTTTGTTTACAATAATAGTTATCATTCAAGCATTAATATGACTACTTTTGAGGCTCTCTATGGTAGACGTTGTAGATCCCCAGTTGGATGGTTTGAGGTGGGAGAGATGGCTTTATTGGGTCCGAATTTAGTCATGGAAGCCTTGGAGAACGTGAGGTTGATAAGGGAGAGGTTGAAAATATCCCAAAGTCGACAAAACTCATATTCCAATGTGAAGAGAAGGGATCTTGAATTTAAAGTTGGTGATTGGGTCTATTTGAAGGTCTCACCCATGAAGGATGTGGTCTGATTTGGCAAGAAGGGTAAATTGATTCCAAGATTTGTGGGTCCTTATAGTGTATTGAGAAGGATTAGTAAGGTGACCTATGAGTTAGAGTTTCCCAATGATATTAATATGGTTCATCTGGTCTTTCATGTATCTATGTTGAGGAAGTGTGTGGGTACCCCAAGTACCATTGTACCTTTGGATGTTATGGGTGTAGTGGAAGA
The DNA here is from genome assembly GCA_011800125.2 of Solanum clarkiae. Classification (NCBI taxonomy): domain Eukaryota; kingdom Viridiplantae; phylum Streptophyta; class Magnoliopsida; order Solanales; family Solanaceae; genus Solanum; species Solanum clarkiae. The sequence continues at coordinate 7,402 of JAABOM020024025.1, forward strand.
AAATTTGACCTATGAAGAGTTTTTGGTATAACCTTGGATAGATAAGTGGAGAGGTTGAGGAACAAGGATGTAGCTTTCAGTAAGGTCGTTTGGAGGAACTAACAAGTCGAAAGTGTCACGTGGGTAGCCGAGGTAGATATGCAAAAGTGGTATCTCTATCTCTTCCACTCTACTCAAGCCTAAGGTACTAATTTAGGTTCTCCTATATGATTTCAAGTCTTAAGTTTCAGCCCTTATGCCATTTTCATGCATTCATGTTTATGTTGACAAGTTTATGGTGATTTTTGACACTAATGATGAGATTTTTGAACATGGTGTTAAGTGCATTGGTGCATTCATGTTGGGCTGAGTTGTTCATGATTACTTCTCTTATGTATGATTCTTTAACATTCAGGGATGAATATTCCAAGGGGGGAGATATTCAAACAACCCAAAAAGCCCAAAAATGTGCCTTGCAAATTCCCATAATCGTAATTCCCCTATATCTCAAAATCCATGCATGATATCGAAAATTTTTCTTCATATTCATCATCATTTGACAAAATTGAGTGGAAAATGGGTAAAACCCTGATTGTAGAACAACCATAGAGAAAAATAACTTTTCAAAAATTTGCTTATCCAGTATTGATCCGCGTATTGGCCGCGACGCGCTAGGGGCACGGATTAGTGTTATTTTGTTTCCAGTTTTTCAGTTTCGGCCTAAGGCCTTGGGGTCTTGGTCCCATACCCTTCTATGCATAAAAACACCTATACATATCCATTTTTCAACTCTATATCACTTAAGACACTCTCAAAACCCTCTATAACACTTAGCCAAATATTTCATCCTAATTCAAGTGTCCCAAGCTCATTTTCGAATCTTAAGAACTTCATTCAGGCTTCAAGTTCTCCTTCAAATCTTCATCAAGGGAATTACCAAATTTAAGGTATGTGGGTTTCAACTATTGGGTCCTTCTAACCATGGTGCCCAACCTTCGATTTTATTTAAATTACATGTTTTCAAGTTGGATTAACTATGGGTATCTCTTACTATGAAATTTGATTATAAACTATATTGGGGTTTCATGAAAACTTGATTCTTTAAGGATGTTTTGAGCTATGAATATGATTTATTATGAGATTTGATGTGGTGTTTCAATATATCTTGCATGAGGGTGTTACTAAGTATTGGTTAGTTGATTTACATTGAGTTTTGTCACATGATTTCCCTCTTAAATCGCATGGTTTTGAACTAGCATTATACAACCGCCAAGTGTTTGATAAAATGGCTTGTTAAGGATTCTTGAACTATTGATTGTCTATTGTATGGCTTATGAGTTAAGTGACTCTATGATGGTGAAGGGAATGTATGTATGTATTGATTTCGTGAAAAGTATCTATAGTGTTGCAAGTTGACCACACCTATTTAAGGGGTTGATATGCCTCAACTACTTCGATAGGGGTGCTATGCCCATCTACCATGTTGAGGGGTATATACCTTGACTAATTTGATGGGGGTGCTATGCCCAGCTACCATTTGGGGTATATACCTTGACAACTATGATAGAGGTGACATATGCATCTACTAATTGAGGGGTAGATACCTTAATCACCTTCCAAGGGGGTGACATGCCTTGGATTCCAAATAATAGGTTGCTTGGTCTATAATGATGGTATCTTCCTACACATGTAATATATATTCTCAAATTATATGTTTTACAAGCATGCTTTATTTCAAGCATTGATCATGCATGCCATATTGTTATTATACCTATCCCATGCTTATGATTATACATTTTGACTAGGTTGCCTATCTCTTGTTGCATTGCATCTTACATATTTAGTACATTCAAATGTACTAATGCATACTCTATGCCTAGATGATGTTACAGTATAGGAACCAGAGCTCCTCGCGATCATCCTCCACTTGGCTAGTTTTGAAGATAAGTTTTTGGTAAGTCCTCATGCTCCAGGACACTAGCTATGCTGCTCTTGCTTTTGTTATTTCTTATGTTGAACATTTGATACTATGAGGGTAAGCCAGGAAAGTGTCTTGGTCCCCGCCCAATTTATGTTTAGAGGATTTGTTGGAACAATTGATGTATCTATGCTTTGAGCTTTGGCTCTTTATGCATTATAAATTTCAAGACTTCCCTTATTTCCTTTTTCCCTTGTTTATATTCTTGTTGTTGCTTACTTTGCTTCCGCAACCAAAGATGTGTAATTGATATGCTAAGAGGCTTTTTTAGGTCCATTCGGGTTTCCATTCGCCGTGTAATCTCTAGGCCCTAGACTTGGGTCATGACAATACAGATCCATGTGCCACAAGAACAACAAGTCCATTGGAAAACCAAGAAAACGGGCAAAGTCAGGGGAGAAAAGGACCTTGGAATTAATGGGGTTTCTAGTAGAAGGAAGGGAAGATATGCCTAGGATAGGGAATGCTAACACCCATCGATTTCTTGAAGTGGACGATGATTCAAGAGAGGTTGATTACCCATAAGTGCAGGAACCTAAAATAGAGTCTTTCAGGCTTCAAGATAATCCTCGAGTATATGACAAGTCATAATTTGGAAAGTAGATAGGGCCTAAATGGAAAGTGGATAGGGCGTAAATGGGGTAGGGGCATTTGTATGTTTTTATGGGCCAAGACTACTTGACCTCTAGGTTTAGACTTTGTACAGTCTTTTAGTTTGCAATATAACAATATAAGGCCAAATTTAACTCAAAAAAATGACTCACTCCTTCTCTAAAAAAGCTTTACGAGCTGTTGTGAGACAGGGAGAGGCCAAGCCTTGTCACGCCCTAAAAAGAGGGGAGGCACACTCGATACCATTATTGGCTGCGTGTCACGATGCAACCCTAGAGTTTAGACGTGACATGGTGAATGGGGAACCCGAAGGAACCCTAAACAAGCCTCTTAACTTATCATTACGCATCATTGGTCGCAGAAGCACATAAATGACATAAAGTGTAAGAATAGGGGCAAAGGGACTAAGGGAAAAGTTTGCATAAACATCATAATCAAGAGACAAGAGTCAAAACTCATATCATAGGTACATATCATGTCTAACAAACAACTCTAATACATAGATAAGAGCGGGGTCCAAGACAAGCAATGGGGCTCACCCTCATAGTCAAAATACAACATAAAGAAGAATGTCTCAATACACAATAAGGGCAACATATACTAAGATCCATGAAGTGGAGGACTCACCACAAGCTTGAGTAGTACCGATCTAGCCATGTTGAGGAGGATGATCAACTTGGGCACCGGTTCCTACATGGTGTTATCATGTAGGAAAGAGTATGCGTTAGTATTTTTGAATGTACTAAGTATGTAGGATGCAATGCAACAAGAGATAGACATCATAATCAAAATGCATATCAATAGGCAATAGGTATAATAGAACAATATGGATTATAAGGTTGATGCATGAGTGAAACATGCTTAAGTAACTCATGCTCATATAGGATATCATATATGTAGAAGAGAGCAAGCTAGATTTATAAAGTACAAACCCCTTGATAGGTTAGTGATGATAGCACCCATCACCCTAGTATGTAAGGTACAAACCCCTCATCTAGGTTAGTGGCAATTTCACCTACCACCCTGGTGTGAGGTACAAACCCCTCATCTAGGTTAGTGACAATTTCACCTACCACCCTGGTGTGTGAGGTACAAACCCCTCATCTAGGTTAGTGGCATCTTACCAATCACCTTGGTGTTTGAGCTACTAACCACAACTAGATTATCCGGGCTCTTAGTCCCCCCAGACTGAGCATGGTCTAATGCAACATTTTATATAGATTATATCATATGCATATGCTTATTTCATCATCATAACATCATTCATATCATATCTCATGTTTTGGACCTTCAGTTCGTCAAAAAACTGCATCCGGACATTTTAGCAAACACTTATAGGGTGTGTAATGCTAGTATAAAACCATGGAATGCAGACATGAAATCATGCAAAAAAATCCATTGAAAACCATCAATCAACACCTTGCAGCACCGTTAAGCAATATACATCAAAACCCCTCATAAAATCTTATATTAGATCCAAGATTTATAGCTCAAAACATAGCAAAACAGTCACAACTTTACACAACTTTAACATAGTTCATAGATATTTTTATACTAGTAAACCCAATTGAAAAATCAACTTCAAATCATGAAAATTGAGTAAAAAGGAGATTAGGTCACCATGGGTGGAAGAATCCAATGAATAAAACCCACATACCTTAGATTTGAGGAAGCTCTTGTTAAAGATTGAAAACGGAGGCTTGAAGCTTGAACGAAAACCTTGGTTCCGGATGATGGTTTTGAGACTTGAATTTGGGAGTGAAAAATATGGCTAAGTGTTTGAGAGGATATTGGGGAATGTTTAGGATGATATGAACTAAGTATAGGTAAAAACATATCTGGGAACACTTAGGCTGAAGACCCAAAAGTCTTGGACCGAGATAGAAAAACTGAACACAAAAATGTATAGAAGCGCGTCCTTGGCGTGTTGTACCAGGGGCATGGATCGTCTTTAGAAATCGCATTTTTGCGATTTTCAAATTTTGATACGGTTTATCTTAAATCAGGGGTAGACCCTTTTTTCCCTAATTTTGACCCCTTTAACAAGAATATCAAGTCGGATTTTCGATATTATGTACAAATTTTGAGATATATGGAATTTAAAATTCTGGACATTTTGAGGCACCTTTTCGGGCACTTTTTGAGGTTATTTCAATATCTCCCCCTTGGGAACATTCATCCCCGAAGTAAAGAGATGTATATGAGAAGAGTGATCATAGAAAAATCATCCCCAACAAGAATGCAACATTACATTTAAAACACGATTTTCAGAATTTCAATATAAGTATAAAATCGTCATAAGTTTGCTAACTTAAACAAGAATGCATGTGAGTTACATAGGAGTTGAAATATATAAGACTTGAAATCACATAGGGGATTAGAGTTAGTACGTTAGGATAGAGTGGAGTGGAAGATATAAGGATACCACTTTTGTATGTCCACTTCGGCCTCCTAAGTAGCACTTTCGATTTGTTGGTACCTCCAAAGGACCTTAACGGATGCCACATCCTTGTTCCTTAATCTCTTCACTTTCTTATCAAAAATCTGAACCGGTGTTTCCTCATAAGTCATGTTATCCTCAAAAACACCCACAACATCAAGAGGCACAATAACATTAGAATCACCAACACATTTTCTCAACATAGAGACATAGAATACTGGATGACCAAATTCATTTCACTAGGCAACTTCAACTCATAAGATACCTTGCCAACCCTCTTTATCACCTCATAAGGACCAATTTATCTTGGACTCAACTTCCCCGTTTTACAAAAATGGACCACACCTTTCATTGGAGAAACTTTCAGACAGACCCAATCACCCACTTTGAATTCAAGGTCTCTTCTTCTCACATCGGCATAGGATTTTTGATGACTTAGGTTGTTTTCAACCTTTTCCTAATCATACTAACGTACTCAAGTGCCTCCATAACCAGATCCATTCCCAGTAAAGCCACCTCTCCAACCTCAAACCAACCAACTGGTGATCTGCAATTTCTCTCATAAAGAGCCTCAAAAGGAGCCAAACCGATGCTAGTGTGATAGCTATTGTTTTATGCAAATTCAATCAAAGGAACATGGTCATTCCAACTACACTTAAGCTCCATGACACAAGCCCTAAGAATATCCTCAAGTGTTTGAATGATTCTTTATGCTTGGCTATCCGTTTGAGGGCGAAAGACCATACCAAGGTGAACTTTTGTACCAAGATCCCTTTGAAAAGGCCTCCAAAAGTGCGAAGTGCATTGTGCACCGCTATTTAATATGATGGCGAAAGGAACCCCATGTAACCTCAATAGCTTATTGATGTACAACCTTACATACACTTCAGCCCCATAGGTAGTCTTAATCGATAGAAAGTGAGCCAATTTCTTCATCCTATCAACCACAACCCGAATGGAAATCAAAATCTGTTATAGTCTTGGACAACCTAACCACAAAATCCATATTAATCACCTCTCACTTCCAAGTGGAAATCGTTATGTCTTTGGTTAGGCCACTCGGCCTTTGATGTTCGGCTTTGACTTATTGATAACTGTGGCAACCAGAAACGAATTTGGCAATGTCCCTCTTCATGCCTCCCCACCAATGCACATCTCTCAGTTGTCTATATATTTTGGTGGAAACCCGGGTGGATAGAACAAGATGAATTATGGGCCTCATCAAGGATTTTCTTCCTCAAACCACCAACATAAGGCACACACAATCTACCTTGGTACCTAAGGGCACGATCTCCTCCTTCGGGGAAAACCTTTACTTTATCCTCTTTCACCAAGGCCTTTACTTTAAGTAAGGAGGAGTCAAGATCTTGTTTTGATATCACCTCATCAACCAATGAAGACTTAGACCCATCAATAATAATAATACCATCATCACCAACCTCTTCCAACCTAATCCCCAATCTAGCCAATTGATGCACCTCCCTAGACATTTCCTTATCACCACCATCAACATGAGCTAGGCTACCCATAGACACCCTACTCAAAGCATCCACCACCACATTTGTGTTGCCCAGATGATAGTGCACACTCAAAGCATAGTATTTAAGAAGTTCTAATCATCTTCATTGACTCAAGTTGAGATCTTTTTGAGTGAAGACATATTGGAGGCTCTTATGATCGGTGAACACATCCACATGCACCCCATACAAGTAGTGATGCCAAAATTTTAATGCAAACACAACGACAGCTAACTCTAGATCATGGGTAGGGTAGTTCCTTTCATGTACCTTGAGTTGTCTAGAAGCATAAGTTATGACCTTCCCATTTTGCATCAACGCACAACCCAAACCAACCTGGGAAGCATCACAATATACCACAAATCCCTCAAGCCCATCTGGTAGTGATAATATAGGAGCGGACACAATCTCCTCTCTTAACATTTCGAAGATCCTCTCACTCTCATTGGTCCACACAAACTTAACCTTCTTTTGAGTAAATTTTGTCATAGGGGAAGCAATGGAGGAGAACCCATTCACAAACCTTCTATAGTAACCCACTAGGCCCAAGAAGCTCCTTATATCCGATGGGGTCAATGGTCTAGGAAAATTTCTAATCACATTGGTTTTCTTAGGATCCACTTTAATACTATCCCCCGACACCACTTGACCCAGGGATGCAACCTCGTTCAACCAAAATTCACACTTTTCATATTTGGCATACAATTTCACCTCCTTCAATCTTTGAAACACATCCCTCAAAATGCCCCATATGGTTCTCCCTACTATGTGGATAGATTAATATATCATTAATGAAGACTACAAAAAAGGAATCAAGGTAAGGTTTGAAGACCCTATTCATTAGGTCCATGAAGATGGCCGGTGCATTGGTCAACCCAAACGACATCACAACAAGCTCATAATGCCCTTATCTAGTCCGGAAAGCCATCTTGGGAATATCACATTCCCTCACCTCACTTGATGATACACTGACCGAAGATCAATTTGAGCGAAATAGCTATCCCTATGCAACTGGTCAAACAAGTCATCAATCCTTGGAAGAGGATGCTTATTCTTGATGGTGACCTTGTTGAGTTGCTGGTAGTCAATGCACATTCTAAGTGACTCATCCTTCTTCTTCACAAACAAAACCGGAGCACCCCGAGGCGATTGGCTAGGCCTAGTAAATCCCTTCTCCAACAAATCTTTCAGTTGTTCCTTTAACTCCTTCAACTCCACCGGGTCCATATGGTAAGGGGAAATGGAGATAGGTTGAGTATCGAGAAGGAGGTCTATACCGAAATCTATTTCCTTTCAGAAGGAACACCAGGGAGGTCATTTGGAATAAAATCAAGAAACTTATTTACAACAGGAACTGACTTTATGGAAGGGGCTTTGGACTCCACATCTTTAACCCTCACTAGATGGTAAAGACACCTTTAAGAGATTTACGGGCTTTAATGTAACAAACGAATCTACCCTTGACCACCACATCTTGACTTTCCCACTCAAGGACAGGTTCATTAGGGAACTGAAACTTGACCCTACGAGTTATACAATCAATAGAAGCATAGTAGGCATGCAACCAATCCATCCCGAGAATGACATCAAAATCTACCATGTCTAATTCAACAAGATCACAAGGCAGCAACTTATACAAAATGCAAATAGGACAACTTCTCTAAACTTTCCTAGCAACAATAGCAGCACCAATAGGAGTAGACACTTCATATGACTCATGCAACAACTCGGGTTAACATGGAACTTTCACGCAACAAATGGGGTAATAAAGAAAGAGTGGCACCCAGATTAATCAAAGCATATATATCAAAGTCAAAGATTTTCAACATACCGGTATGAACATTGGGAATCTCACCAACCCCTTTCTTTCCAAGTATAGCATAAAATCGATTGTGCCTTGGGCCACCATCTTGAGGACCACCTCTACCCAATGGAACCACATTTGCATCCCGGCCCTTGCCACGACTTCTTGGACAATCTATCTTGTTGTGACCAAGCTCCTCACATTCACAACATGTATTAGAACCCTTCAAACATAGGCCCCTATGGCCCCCTCCACAGTTAGGACACACATCAATGGGAGCCACACCACCAGCACCTTGAGGCCTAGGGAAGTCATTGGAAAACCCCCTATTAGTAGCATGAAAGGGCCCTTGGCCTTAATGAAACCAGCCACCCCTTTGGAACTTACCCCCAAGATGGGCCCTCTTGGCCTCATGACCTCTCCTCTTCCTCAACTTTTCATCCTCATTTTTCTCGGCATAAGTCATCAACTGAGACAAGTCTATGTCAATAATTAGCAAAGAAGACAGGTATTCTTCACTCACCAAGTTGGAGACCCCCATCACAAACTTGTTTATCCTAGATCTAGGATCGGCCACCAAATGAGGACCATACTTTGAAGTTGATTAAACTTGAGGGAATACTCCCTCACTCTCATAGCACCTTGTTTCAAGTTCATAAACTGCACCAACTTAGCTTCCCTAAGCTCAAGAGGAAAAAATCGATTAAGGAAAGCCAATTTGAACTCCTCCCAAAGCACCACATTACCAATTCTCTTCTTACCCTTCTATTGATCATCCAAAATTTGGGCTACCGCTTTGAGTTAGTAGGGCGCCAACTCCTCTTTTTCATTTGGCCCAACATCCATGATATTCAAGATCTTGTAGATCTGATCAATGAACTCTTGTGGATCTTCACCCACCACCTTTGATCCATAGAAGACCGGAGGATTCATCCTCATGAAGTCCCTTACCCTAGCTCCTAGGGTTGTAGCATGAGGGGTTAGGGCCCCTTGATGTCCTGGTTGGCCATAATTTGGGCAAGCATAGTGAGAGCATCCCGGAGCTCACCATTGGTACATGGCTCCTCGGGAGTTTAGGCCCTTCTTCCTCGAGTGCTTGGCATGATCTAGCATAGAAAAGACCAATCGTTAGGGGAATTACTTACCATGACTCTATAACATGACTTAGAACATGAAGAAGGGAAACATTTCATAAATGCCTTACAGCCTCCTATTCATAGTCATTCCACGTATCACAACTATAAATAACACTTTAATCAGCGTGGTGTATTGGACTCCAAAGATCTATCAACCTAATGCTCTGAAATTAAGTTTTTCACGACCCAAACCTAAAGCGTAGACATGACACGGCGAATGGGGAACTCGAAGAAACCCCAAACAAGCCTCTTAACTTGTCATTATACATCATTGGTCATGGAAGCACATAAATGAATAAAGAATAAGAATAGGGAAAACGGGACTAAGGAAAAAGTTTGCATAAACATCATAATCAAGAGAAAAGATTCAAAACTGATATCATAGGAAAATATCATGTCCAACAAATGTCTCTATTATATAGATAAGAGCCGGGGCCAAGGCAACCAATCGGGCTAACCCTCATCGTCAAAATAGAACACAAAGAGGAATGTATCAATACATAATAAGGGAAACATAGACTAAGGTCCCAAAGTGGAGGACCACCACAAGCTTGAGTAGTACCGATCTAGCCACATGGAGGAGGATGATCAACTTGGGCACCGATTCATACATGGTGATATCATGTAGGCAAGAGTATGAGTTAGTACGTTTGAATGTACTAAGTATGTAGGATGCAATGCAACAAGAGATAGGCACCATAATCAAAATGCATATCAATAGGCAATAGGCATAATATAAAAATATGGCATGTATGATCGATGCATAAGTGAAATATGCTTAAGTAATTCATGCTTATGTAGGATATCGTATATGTAGAAGAGACCAAGCCAGATTTCTAAAGTACAAACCCCTTGGTGGGTTAGTGATGATAGCACCCATCACCCTAGTGTGTAAGGTACAAACCCCTCATCTATTGGCAATTTCACCTACCACCCTGGTATGTGAGGTACAAACCCCTCATCTAGGTTAGTGGCAATTTCACCTACCACCCTATTGTGTGAGGTATAAACCCCTGATCTAGGTTAGTGGCAATCTCAGCTACCACCCTGGTGTTGAGGTACTAACCCCTCAACTAGGTTATTTGGGCTCTTGGTCCCCCCAGATCGTGCATGGTCTAATGCAACACAGTATATAGATTACATTATATGCATAAACTCATTTCATAATTATAATATCATTCATATCATATCTCATGCTTTGGACCTTAAATTCGTCAAGAAACCACATCCGGACATTTTAACAAAC
>JAABOM020024036.1:0-18112 GCA_011800125.2 Solanum clarkiae
TATTATATATATATATATATATATATATATATATATATATATATATATATAATTATATAATTTGAGGACAAAGTGCAGGTTTTGGTGGAGTATTGGAAGTTATGGACTAAGGTGAAGTTTGAGTAGCCTTTAGTCCATAATTATCCTAGTTTTGGTATCCCAAGGTTTGCTTGCCGTGTTTTTTTTTTTCCTTGTGGATGATTTTATTTTATATTGAACTGGCATATTGTAGGTGTTGTAGATAATATGTAGATATATGGTGATTGAAACTTTTGGCATGTAGATAGTTTTGAATAGTTTTATCGAATGTCTTGAAAAATTGGTACCCACAAAATTTTTATGGTTGTTGGTTACTCTTGTGAGCTTGCATTTGTGATTGGTTTGGCAATGTTTATTCTGATTAAGCGAAGGCAAGTTGATGCTTGAAGCATGATCAGTGAGGCTATGTTGGTTGTATATGTAATGTCATGTGTGTGTGTGAGCTAATTTTGTCATAATGATGCCTTGGGTACTAATTCAGAACTTGTCCTATTACTCTGAGTTGGATTGGAGATTATGTTGATTAGGAAAGTATCTTAGGTCATTGTTCTTTAAACTAGTCAACTTTTGCCTAAATGACCTACCAAATGAAGTAGTTTACCTCGTTTTCCAAATGTTTGAGCCATACATGTACCTTTTCTTTCTTGATACCTTTCTATCCTAACCTTGTCTAGTGAAATACCTTGATATTGGCCCTGATCTATCCCTGAATATGTGAACTTTGATTGAGGCAAAAAGCCTAAGTTGAGGGTGGCTACCAAAACTGGCCCTGGTTTGGGGATTGGGTGCACTTTACCTCAGGCTAAAAGCCTAAGTTAAGGGTGGCTAATATTGTGGTATAGTAACAAAAATGAAGTAGTTAGTCGGGAATGAAAGAAAGAATGGAAAATCATGTACCAGGTGAGAGAAAAAGAATAAAAGTTTCCTTAGAATGAGAAGAATTGCAAAGTAAGTTCAAAAATAAGGCACAAGCTGAAAAGTGAAGAGAAAGTACCCGGAAAAGCTTGAAAATGAAGAATATGGGAGGACAAAATGAAAACTTTTGAGTTGTTAAAGTGGAAGTGTTGAAAAAAGAGGTTCAACGATGGCTTTTAATCAATAATTGCCCAAAATACCTTACCGAAACCCCATGAGCCTACGTTACAAGCCTATGAAGTCCTAAAGTGATCTTGATCTAACTAGTCAACAGTTTGAATCGTGAGTATATGAGAAAGCCTACGGTATTGGTCATCATGTATAAACCTCAATTGCGAGAGTGAGTATGCTTGCACAGTTCCTCAATCTATTTTTATTGCTTATTGAGTTAAATGGAGGGACTTCTTTTCTGTGATAGCATTTGCATTGCATGGTTAGCATATGACTTGTTTAGTGATTGTGAATTGTTGATACTCCTTAGCTTGTCATAGTTGGATTGTCAAATGCATCAATGTGCCTTGGTTTGGTTGGCAGCTATATAATCAGGTTTTGAAAATGCTAGTTTGGGTACCTAAGTTGAAACTAAGAGAAGTATATGCCATTAGGATGATTGCTATGTATTGCTTATTTTCTATTTAGATTGATTCGTCGCTTAAGGACAAGTAATAGTTCTAAGTTGAGGGTGCTGATGTGTTGTCAGAATACAACACATTTAATGCTTAAAACAAGGGATTTTACAAGTTCTTAATGCGACCTTTTATAGTTTTTATGTGTTTTTATGTTATTTGTGCAAAAAAATATAGGTTAGCATGAAATTGGGAGAAAGTTACATATTTTGCTGATTTTGAGGACATATTTGTCACACTACGAGCCATAGCCTAAGCTACGATCCACGCTAGAGTCATAGCCTTAGCTACGAGTCGTAATCTGCCCCTCGTAGCATTTCTAGTATTCAAATGCAGAATTTAAAGCTATAAAGGTCAGATAGACGAGGCCAACCTATGAGTCGTAGGTCTCACTTCAACTCGTACGAAGTGGTTTCGTAGGATGAAAAATGGACCAAGAACTACCATCAGCGACTACGAGAAGGCCGTACGAGTCGTAGACCAGGCAACAACTCATAGTATGGATCATAGTAGTCAAGTCTAAAATGTCAAGTGCTAACTAGGAAAGCCCGACTATGACTCGTAGGTCACCCTACGAGACGTACCTACGAGCCGTATCTACTGCCAGCTAGATTTTCTATTTTATTTCAAGGGTCTTTTTGTAAATAGTATATGTTAGGGTTTTTCAAAGGGGGAATCAGTAGAGAATCAGTAGACAATTGAAATTCAATTATTGTAGAGAGATTTTTCTTAGGGTTTTAGAGTAGACACTTAGGGTTTCAATTTGACGACCCAATTTGAGGATTGGAATCACTTGTAATTTAACTCCATTGTTCAAGATTGTGAATCCAAAATCAAGGTGGTTTATTATCTTCATTTTCTTTGGGTAATCTATGTCTATTTTATTCATTGTTTGTAATTTTTCCCAAGTTATGAGAAGTTAAACCCCACAACTTGGGGTTGTGGGAACCATGAGTAACTAGCTTCTAATTACCCAGATTATTTGCATTTCTTTGATTGGATATTTTCATGTATAATCCATTTTCCATCGGATTGCTATTGTTTGATGGTGGCCAAAACCAAACCCTACCTACTATCATGATCCTTACCAAGGTAGTTCTGAATAGGAAAAAGAAGTGGGTGACAGGATTCGATTGATGTGTTCTCATCTAATCAACCAAACCTGACCAAGGAGAGGTTGACTGGGACAGTAGGTAATGGTTAATTGGCACACCATGGTTGCTGACGAAGTGTCAAGGTGAAGTTCGACCTTCACCTTTACAAAGGGCTGGAATAACCTAAGTTATTGTCCTGCATGCAATGTCCTAATTAAGGTTGTGTTATCTGGGGTATTTGAGTTAGAGAATAATGGGGAACACAATTCCCAAGTTGATCCTCTAATTGATTGTCTCTTTGTAATTGTTAGTATAGTTTTGTAGTTATTTCACTCCAATTTACAAACCCCCCTTCCTCTTTAGAGAAAATACTTGATTGATGCTTGAAATGATTGTTAGTGAATCAATGTGGTCAGCCCTGTATTCCCTGTGAATTTGACTCTAGTCTTTGGTTAGGTTTATACTTTATAGCGACCTCTTTACTGTTGGAGCGTGAACATTAGTAGTCCACCAACTTCCAAGAGCGCCCATGCATAAAGAGCACTACTATGATGAGGATGCTTGCTTTCTGAGTAACCAAGTGGTGGGTTTTTGCAACAATGTCCCAAGGTCCAATTAGAACTATTGGCGTCAGAGTTTTAGAAACCATCAGTGATGTAGACTTTGCAAGAGCATTGTGTGATCTGCGAGCAAGTATTAATTTAAAGCCTCTTGTAGTCTTTAAAAAGCTTGGTTTGAGTTCTCTTGCTCCTACAAGAATGAGGTTGTTAATGGAGGATAGAACGATTAAAAAATCAGAGGGAATACTTTTTGATGTGTTGGTGAAAGTTTACCAATTCATATTCCTGATGAATTTTGTAATTCTTGATTGTGATGTAGATTTAGAGGTCCCTGTTATCTTGGGAAGACCATTTCTGGCCACAGGGAGAGCCATGGTGGATATGGATTCCAATCAACTCAGATTTAGGGTAAATAATGAAGAATTGATTTTTGACATCCGTTAATATATGAAGCATCCGGATGAATTGAAAAGTGAAGTTTGGGCTATAGAGGAATTCTGAGTACTCAAAAGGGCTAAGTCATGTCGTGAGAATAAATTAGGCGCTATTTGGGAGGCAACCCAAGCATTTTCATGTTTTAGATTGATTTTGAGTTCGTTTTCATTTTTTTGAAATTTGAGTTGATTGATTGTTTATGTTTTGATTGTTAATTTGAACATCGGGTTGGTTGCATTTTTGATAATGGTGTGTTTTGAGAATAAATATCAGGTGTTGGAGAGATTATGGCAAAATTGCAGGAATTGCATCTAAGGAAGTCTCTATGACCAGACCTACGAGTCGTATAGTACTTGACGACTCTTAGTCCTTTCTCATAGAGAGTTACAGTGAACATGATTTAAGTGCACTCCTTCTACGAGCCAACTTGATGACTTGTAGTCCAAACTACGAGTTGTGAATGGGGTTCCTAGAACCTAGGTATATTTAAAAAATTCTTCCAAGTATTGAGTGGTCTACGAGACCAGGACCTATGAGTCGTAGTCCAAGCCACAAGTCGTAGTCAGGGTGTCGTAGACTTGATTTAGTAATTTTTAAAGGAGAATACTGTAAAGTATAAATAGGGATCAAAATTACTTTTACCCCATATTTAACCCTAATTAGAAACGTTAACCCTGATCCTTTTCCCCCAATATTTTCCTGACCAATTTTTCGATACTCCGATGATATTTCTGGCAAGCAAATTTTGGCCTCTAGGGTTTGGTCATCATTCATTCCTTTTTGCTTCATCAAGTTTATCTACACACTTTGTAAAGTTCTTGATTAAATTTTCACCCTTAAAATCGTGTTATTTGAGACTGATGAAGTTGATGACTATGAATGGGTTATATTTTATCTTGTTGTTTTTGCTTGAATCTGAGTGATGAATGAGAAACTAGGGTTGCCATTTGTTAAATTAATTGTTTTGGCCCCAAGTTGAAGGTTTTGTTATGTTAGTGTAACTGGATAATCATGCTATCATGTTCCTTATTGATTAAATGGTTGTCATTGGGTTATGAATATTCATGGATTTTTAGTTTAATGGGAGCACGATAGTGGGTCAGCTACTACGAGATGGTTTGAATAATGAGTTGATTATTTCTTGTTGTGCTTGTTGAGCTAGTCCCAAATTGATTTTGAATGCTTTCAATTAATCTTTGTGTGAGATTTAGTGGTGGTGATATGGGTACATGTATGAATGAGTTAGGGAATATTGACTCGATTGAGTGTAGATTGCAATATCCATATAGATGGGGTAGATTCTTGTTTGAAATCATGTTTGGGGTACGGTTGACTTGTGCTTCACATTTGAATGTCATGCACTTGCTTCGATGCTGCTAGATCATTGTTTAATATGATCATAGGGTATATATGATGAGGTGATGTGTTTAGGAATTTGTCACTTCTTGATTACTGGAGTCTTTTATGACTCATAAATGAGTCTACGAATCGTAATTTCCTTTCGTGGGATGTACAGTGACTTAAAACCCCTAAATACTTATTATATGGGACCTCTCTATGGGTCATATGTCCCTCTATGAACCATAGGTGGTCTCATGCCTGTTCTAAATTTACTTCCTGGAACCTTAGACGAAACCAGTCTGTGAACCATAGCTATGCTACGAGGCGTAACTATGTCTCATATAGTTCCAGTGTTGGATTTTATTATGCACCCCTGATTTACGAGACCACAATACGACTCGTGGTCCCAACTATGAGATGTGCCTGGCTTCCATATCATCTGTCTGCAACTGATCCAAATATCTTTTTCTTATGTTTTTCTTGTTGCTTATGTTTCTTTTGTTGATTTTTTGGGGCTGATCAGGGGTTGTTTATGATTGTTTTTCAAATATCATGGCCCTTAAAAGTAAACTTGCAACGATTGAGGCCTTCAAGAGAAAACTTGTGGACAAGCCTATAGATACTGAGCATCGGATGATAACTAGACCCAATTGAGCGGGTCAATTGAGACTCATAATGTTCATACAGATCCAAAAGTCAAGGTTCCTCAAATGAGGGCAAATACAGCTAGAGCAGCAAAGACTCTTGTTCGTGTTGATAGTTCTTCCTAGTTTGATTGGGAAGGCAATGACGAGTATGATGGTTCCTCCCATTCTGATGAGGAAGGTACAAAGGATGGTAGTGGTATGCCTTAGATGACTCTCAAAGAAGGGCTCTCATGATAGAGGGGATGCCCAGTCCTCGATCGCCTCATTGTCTTCTTCAGCACCAAATCCTAACTCTCACCAGTGGGTTGTCGAGGGCATGAAGGCCATATTCAATGAGTCTCTACAGATTAAGGGACAAGGGAAGACTGTATTGTCAATTTACAAGGAGCCCAAATTGATCGATATTGGATTGAGCCATGTCCCAAGACTTGAGGATGTAATGACATGACATAGGCTCAGGTGGTTGACTAATAAGCTTGGACACTATGCCCCGACATTGGTTTGGGAATTTTATGCAACTTATGCATCCACCATACTTCGTGATCTTCCCAAAGGGAAGAAACCTCTCTAGCAGCCTAGATTGAGAGAGGTTCTACTTAGAGGACCACTTATATGCCATTCTCAATCTTGAACTACAGACTCTGCATAGATTCTAAGGTTCAGATATTGCATCATCACAATAAGTTGGTATTGGCCCTCCACATTTTAGATCCTAGCCAGATAAAGGCTTATGAGAACCTCGTTGCATTTCAGTGGGCACAGCCTCTTCCCATGCCCAAGCTATTTATTCCAGAGCCACAGGTTGAGGGTTCAATGATGGCCGCCTCTACTACTCTAATTGAAACTACTGATGACCGACCCCAGCAGCCTAAGGCAGTCGATCTTGAGAGAGGTCCCACTATAGCTGCACTTGCACTAGAGGCTACTACACCACAAATTCCTTCAGCGGGCATACCTTTTGTGTCTGCTATAGGTTTTCAGGCTATGGCGCTTGCAGAGGTTTAGCGTGTTCAGGCTCAGTTGACTCTACTTATTTAGTAGCTCAGGCCTTGGGTCTAGAAGAAAGTTGTAGACTCAGAGCAGCGATGTAAGGCATTCACATGATCAACTGTTGAGCAGCATTTATCTTCAGTGGATGTCCGCATCGATGCCTTTGAGGATCGAATGCAGAAGAGATAAGGTGAGGCCCGACCATCAGATTTGTCAGCCATTCATAAGGAGATAGCTAAGTTGAGGGCTAACTTGACTTCCTCACTAGCGGCACAAGTGATAGCTCCAGAGTCTACACCTTTAGAGGAGCCGCTATTTGATCTATTTGCTTCGGATGATGCCACTAAGCCTTGCTGCTGGAAGAGACCATTTTGGAGGGAGAAGATACAGAGGAGAAGCAGGTGCACCAAAAGACCTCTTAAACTGATGGGGAAGAGGCAAAGGATGAACTCTGGAGACTCTTGAGGATGATGAGAGAAGAAGAAGTGCGAAGACAAGCCTAGAAGCATGATAGATTGATGGGTGTTGGCTCATCTGGTGCGACTGCTACACAGACTACCCTGCAGGAGAGAAATGATCAAAGACAGCCAAAGACTGGTCCTTAGGCACCAAGATATGTTTGTTTTTGACCCCTTGTATTTATTTTGATTTTCCTATTGTACATTAACGATAACGTACATTCTTTTCAATGAGATGTGGGTAGCTATGGGCTAAGGTGAAGTCTGAGTAGCTTTTAGTCCATAGCTACCCCAAATTTTGATCCCAAGGTTTTCTTGCTTATGTTTTATTCCTCGTGGATATTTATTTTTTGTTGAACCAGTATGTGTAGGATGTCTTAAATAATATTTGTAGTATATAGTAGTTAAACTTATGGCATGTACCTTATTTTTGATGTTTTATGAAATATTTTTAAAATTTGTGCCCATCAAAATTTTTGATTAGTAGTTTATTGCAACCATGTATCTTTCAATGTTTTGGCAATGTTGTTTTGAGTAAGTGAAGGCAAGTTGATATATGAAGCATGATCTGTGACTTTCTGTTGGCTATATACGCAATGCTATATGTGTGAGCTAATTTTGTTGTATTCATGCATTGTGTGTTGATCCAGAACTTGTCGTATTACTTTAAGTTAGACCAGAGATTATATGGATTAGGAAGGGATTGAGGCCCTTGTTCTTTGAATTAGTCCACTTTTGCCTAAATAACTGACCAAATGAGAATTCTATCCCTTGTTCTAAATGTTTGAGCCTTACATGTACCATTTTCTTTCATAACACCTAATTAGCCTAACTTCGTTTATTGAAACACCTTGAAATTGGTTCTGGTCTATCATTGAGCATTGTGAACCTTAACTGAGGCAAAATGTCTAAGTTTAGGATGGCTACCAAAAGTGGCCCTGCTTTAGGGATTAGATATTGTGTACTTCACCATATGTCAAAATCCTAAGTTGAGGGTGGCCAGTGTAGGGGTAAATTAACAAAAATGAGGTGGTGAGTTGGGAATGTGAAGAAAAAGAAGGAAATTATGTACCAGGTAAAAGAAACAGAAAAGATGCCTTAGATTGAGTTGAAAAGGCAAAATTATGTGTGAAAATAAGGCAAACACTGAAAAATGAAAAGAAAATACCCAGAAAAGCTTGAATATGAAGAAAAGGGAGAATAAGGTAAAAATGATTAAGTTGGTGAGGTGGAAGTGTTGAAAAGCGTGGCTCAAGGTTGGCCCTTAGTCACTAATTGTCCAAAATGCCCATACCAAAGACCCATGAGCCTACATTACAAGCTTATAAAGTTTTCAAGTGATCTTAGTCCAATTAGTCAAAAGTACGGGTCATGAGTATAAGGGAAACTCTATGGTATTAGTTATCACGCATGAATGTCATTTGTGAGAGGGAGTATGCTTGCACAGTCCCATGGTTAAAATCTGAAATCTTCATTAAGGGGTAAAGGGACTTTTTTTTGTGTGAGGGCATTTACATTGCACTGTCATCGTTTTACTTGTTCAGTGATTGTGGATTGTTGATATTCCCTTACTTTTCATAGTTGGATTGTCAAATGTATCAATATGCTTTGGTTTGCTTATTAGCTACATGATCCTATTTTGAAAAAGCTGATATGGGTACCTGAGTTGGATGTAAGTATGGTATATGCCTTTGGATTAGCTGCTATGTGTTACTATATTGTCTATGTAGACTGAGTCATCGCTTGAGGACAAGAAATAATGCTAAGTTGAGGGTGTTGATATTTTGTCAAAATACAACACATTTGATGCCTAAAACTTAGGATTATGTGTGTTCTCAATGCGACTTTTATGGGTTTTATGTGTTTTTGTCTTTGTTTTTGCAGGAAAAATAGGAAGGCACCATTTTGGGAAAGTTGTTGGTTTTGCTGAAGTTTTAGGATATATGAGGCCCTCTAGAAGTTGTAGCGCATTCTACGAGTCATAAAGGTAGTCTTGTAGGGATTTCTAGAGAGTAAATGCAAGATCTGACAACTTGAAGGTCAGCCACACGAGATCCAATTACGACTTGTAGTATCCTCTATGAGTCATAGAAGGAGGTCCCGTAGTGATTTCCAATGATTGATAAACTTGGACAAAGAAAGACGACTGAAGGGTACGAAAGGTCAACACAAGTCATAGAATAGACTACGACTCATAAAGGTGGTCCATATTAGTGAAGTTCAAGATTGAAAAGGCGGACCAGAAAAGCCCGATTACGACTCATAGCTTGAGTTAGGAGTCGTAACTGTGACCCGTAGCAGTGCCCAAGAATGAATTTAGGGACTTATCTATAAATACTATAAATAGAATATTTAGGTTTTTAGCAGCAGTTTTTCATAGTTTTTCAGAGAGGAGAGTTAGAGATACTTAGAGAGCAAGAAATTTTGGAGTAGATTTTTAGGGTTTATATTTGGAGACCACATTTTGGAAATTACATTCACTTACGGATTCATTACATCTTTCAAGCCTGTGATTCTAAATACAAAGTGGGTTTTACTGTTCTTCAATCTCCTTGGGTAAGTGCTTAACTATATTTTTCATATTCATTATTTATTTATTTGCCAAGCTATGTGTAGCTAAACCCACAACTTGGGATTGTGGGAACCATAAGAATCTAACTTAGAAAACCCAGATTATTTGCACTTCTTGAGTTGGGTATTTGCATGTATTAGCCATTTCCCTTCATTTTGCATGTTGTTTAATGGTGGCCAACATTAGACCCCGCCTAGTGTCATGATCCTGATCCAGGTAGTGATGAATAGGAAAAGGGAATGACTAACAAGATTCGATGATGTGTTCTCGTCTAATCAACCGAACCGGGCGAAGGAGAGGTTGACTAAGAAAATGGGTAATGGTTAGTTTTGCACACTATGGAGGTCAGCCAGGCCCTATGGTGAAATTTGACCTTCATTGTCAGAAGAGAGCTGGAAGAACCTATGTTACTGTCTTGTATGCAATGTCCTAATTGAGAATTTTGTTATCCAAGGAATATAAGTTAGTGAATCATGGGGAACACAATTAAGTAAGTTGCTCTCCAATTTGCTTGTCTCTCCTTTTTTATTAGTTTAGTTTGATTTCCTATCGATCATTATAACCCCCCCCCCCTTAGAGAATTAAGTTAGTTGGTGCTTGAATTGATTATTGGTGAACCAAGTTGCACAAGTCTCATATTCCCTATTGCATTCGACCCTAACCTTGGTTATCTTTTTACTATTGATGATCTCTTTGACCTTAAAATAGAGGTTATCTTAAGCGTTCATCAAATCCCCCTAACACAATCAATAGGACCTCAAACCCAAAGAAAATGAACTAGGCCTCGAACCCTAGGAAAATCAATTGGTGTTCAGACCTCAGAATCGGCATTCACTACCCGGTAACCCAATCGTGGTCACCAGACTCAGACCACAGGGTGCGAATCTCAGGTCTCAAACACTCGGACATAACCACCAGAGCTTGAATAGCTACGGGGAGTGTCATCTAGGCTTGAGATATCGAAACAGTCCCTCCCTCGACCAATCTGTCTGGATCGAAACTCCAAAATCATATCATGCCCAGAGTGAACATAGGCAATGACACTCACAACATATATGTACCACACAATCCAGTCCACGAATATGTACGTCACCATCCCTCAGATAAAACTAGCTAATCCCAGCATCAATTAAAGAGAATAAATGCACAAGGACTAACAATTGTATAAAGAAGTATAAATCTCATAGACTATTGTAGGTTCATGCCTACCTAAATCCAAATACTCCATGTTCCAGTTAATCAGAAATACTTGAGTAAATATGGACAATCACCCAGTATCTGTGTGGCTCTATACAGAGTATACCTAGGGCAGTGTCGGCTTAAGCCTAGGCTATGGCCCTAAGAGAATAAAGAGTCAAAGAATAAACAATAGGGTCCCAAACCCAAGGTATCAATAGGGTCCCAGATCCAAAAATAATCAACAGGTCCCTAGACCCAAGAATAATTGACAGGTATATCACAAGTATCCAGAACAACCAAATACAGTAGAGTCATATCTATACCAAATTAGTCCATGAACGGCTGTATCATAGGTATGCAGAGCGAATCGGCCTACTGAAACCATACCTATTGTAGTTTCAATCCACATTACAGCGTGTAATCAACAAACAACCTCACATCCAGCACATCATAGTAGCATTGGGCTATATATTCCTGCAGATAGGAGTTAAGCCAGAATACATAACTATCGCAGGACATTTGCTTATATTTAGCAACTACTCAAAAATACAATCTATATATGAAATTTGATTGAAAACAACATTTCAGACTTAATGGTGCAGTCAAAATTTTAATCGAATATCGTTTTATCCTAATATGGGTCTCATTTCCTAATATCAAAGTCTATCAAAGGGACCAAAATACAACTGGAAGCCCCGAAAATTGAACGAAAGGTCCTTCTAAATCAAACTTCATATTCTGAATCTAATGGTGCAGTTTGAATTTCCATTTGGGGCATGTTTACCAAGGACATTGACTATAGTCGTCTAATGACCTACTCTGGCACCTAAATTTGCAAAACTCAATATAATTGCATCGAACATGCCCCCATCCTAAATTTGTCATTCTGGAGCTGGTGGAACTATCAGCATTACACTCTGAGGCCATCTACTAAGACTTTGCCTAAAAGTTCATTTTAAGGTTACAATCTCTCATTTTACTCAAAAAGTTGCATAAATGTCAAACGATTCACCCAATTACCAAACAAACAGTGTCAATAAGTCATAAATAGGCCATGGTCACTATGCAAATGCTCAAACTGATAAAATATTCATAAGATTATAGAAATGACCTGTACCACCTCACACCTTACAATACTACTACTATAAAAAATGAAACATGACATGGTTTGGTCATATTAGCGCTAAATTTTAAAAGTGCTTGAATCTCGTGTTAATGGGCTATATGTGCACCTAATGCTTAACAGGGTCGAGTGTATACATGTTTTGTGTCGAATTCAGGAGATTATGGCCTTAAAATAAAGTGAGAGAATTGAAGTGCTTGTAGGACTTAGTAAGCAAGTAGGTGAGTCACCTGCTTGCTTAGCTTAAATTTGCTACCTAAACGGAGACGACGCCCGACGTCGAATTTGTCCGAGTCTAACTACGAATAAAGTCTGTGTTAAGGGTGCAACTTTAGCACATATTTTAGAATCATAAATGGACTATATGATTAGCCCAAGAATAATATAGAGGGAGCCCAAGACTATTACAATATTCTTAACAAGTTAGGCCCAACTAGTTAAGAAGAAGAAATCTGAAAAATGGGAAGCAAAAGCCCATACATTTGGAGCTCCAAAAGGCCCAAGTCAAAGGGGCAAGGAGCTACATCACCAGCTTGGTATGTAAGGATTACGTAGCCTTAGTAATTTTACCAAAGATCCATAAAAAAAGGGCCTAAAGCAGCTCCCACAAGTCATTGTCATCTTGAACAAAAAAAATCAGCTTTGTCTCCAACTTTTTTCTCAACGTGTATTGACTTGCAAGGCAGCAAAAAGGAAACTTCTAGGGTTCTTATACAAGACCTATACCTTGAAGATAGTGGTAAGTAAGTTTGCACATGTATTTAGTATGGTTTTCCTATGAAAAACAAGAAGTATATGCCAGTATGTTGGTGCTGGAAAATCCAGACAGATTCTGTGCTGAAAGTTGCTGCACCTTTTCCTTTTGTTTTGGTAATTTATCTATGGTTTGTGAGTTGTGTTATGAAGAGAACTTGGTGTTCTTAACATGGTTTGAGTTCTAAACATCACCCTAAGGTTTCTTCCCTGATTTTGGTTTCATTTAATAAGCACGTTTTATTGTGTTATCTTAAGCGTCATGTTGATTGGAACTTGAGGGCTGTTGTACATAAGGTTATTAGCTCACGTCCTTCATAACTTCTTAAGTAATATGATAATACTGTTTTAGGTTTGTTTATATGTTTAAATGTTGCTAGAACAGTTTGGTTAAAGTTGGAATAGATTTGGAGTTGTCGACATCGAAAGGTAGCAAAGGAAGGTAATATTATGCTGTCCATTTTTAGATTGTATGGAATTATGATGTGTTGTGCTTTGTGGGCTATTGTAAGACTATTATGGAATTTAAATAGGTTGTACATGATGTGTACATGATAATCTGTATTAGAAAATACGATTAGGAATGGAAAAGTTAAAGGAATACGCACGGGTTTATAAACACCCGCTTGCTGCCCGTGTGTTGTTATGTTATGTAATTGGGCTTCCAAGATGTGTCTATTGGATATTAATCCTAGTTTTATCCTTTACTATGTTGTAGATAAGTATTTGGAGGAAGGAAAGGTTATCTTGAGATAGTAACAAGGTCCGACGACGAGGTATGTAAGGTTACTTGATTTCGTATCACTTGGCATAAAACATAGATCTCTCCTTGGTACATAAAGGCACTTGCCAACTCCAACACAACTATTAATCATGTCTCCACTCTTTTACATGTTCATATAATTCCATACATAGTCACTTTTAAATCTGCATACATGTTAGGATACCAAGTTACATGAGTTCTTGTTACTAGATAAAGTTCACGAGTTGTCCATTTCATACGTATTTCATCATTTGTGTAATGTACTCTTTTCATTTTCATGTTGTCTTGTGTGATTATCTACATATCATATGCTACATATATAGTCCTACAGCTCCAATATTATGGCCACCAAAAGAATCATCTCAAAGGTAATTGAAAGATAATGTATACAGTTTTTGATAGGTGGCAGCCCGAGGGATGGAGATAGCACCTAGCCAGGGACGATCCTATCAACGGGGGGTAGCTCGAGGGGTTGAGTA
The DNA here is from genome assembly GCA_011800125.2 of Solanum clarkiae. NCBI lineage: Eukaryota > Viridiplantae > Streptophyta > Magnoliopsida > Solanales > Solanaceae > Solanum > Solanum clarkiae. The sequence continues at coordinate 13,975 of JAABOM020024036.1, forward strand.
TAACCTAGCCAGGAATGAACCCGATACAGTTCACCACTGATCAGTTGGTCATTTGTTTTACAACTGTGCACAGATTATACAGTAAAGGTAAAGTATTATAAAGAACATAAAGTACATGATTCCATAGTGTAACTAAGGATGGTCCGTGATCTTCCACGGATGTGTTGTTTCATTTGAGTTGTTACTTTATATACAGTATATCCTGCCTTACATACTCAATACATTATCTCGTACTGACGTCCCTTATGGGGGATCTGCATTTCATGCTGCGGGTACAGGTGCTAGTAGATCTCCCTAGTAGGAGTACAGAATATTCAGCTGTTGTCACCAAGCTCCAGGTTTCTTCGGGGCTTTGTATATGTCTAGAGCTTATGTGTGTTTATTGTACAATTCGTTGAGGCAAGGCCTGTCCCGACTCTTATCTGATATTTTTATTTATTTAGAGGCTTTATAGACTATGTAAATTAAAGTGCGTTCATGTCTAGTACTTTAAATACCGTGGCTCCAATGGCCTAATCATATGCATTTTCTTTTGGCTAGTTATCACTGTTTATCTATTTAAAGGTATGTCAAAGGTAGAAATCTCTTATAATACGTATAGAAAGAACATAGATACAGGTTGGTTCTCCCGAGCCGTATCGACAATGGGTGCCAGTCCGCCCTAACGGGACTTGGGGCGTAACATGACCTTAAGGGCTATTACAGATTTCTCTCTATTTCAAATAAGAAATATGATCTTGACATGGTGTAATCAACACTTGAATCAGCAAAATACCACAAAATAACTTTTTTTTTAATGACGATGACTTTGATATATAAAAAATTAATATGGAATACATTTCAATTGTGTTACGTTGTTTAAATAAAGAAAGAATTCATATATGATAAAGATTTAATAGCTTTATATTCTATCAATTTTGAAATCCTACCTAGTTGGATAATAATTAAATTATCATTATTTAAAAGAAAATATAAAAGAACAGTTTGATTTAATTTACTATAGGACATTTTTCTTGAAGGGAAAAAATTTTAATGAATATTATTTGTAAAAATCTTCATGCGCGCTACCAAAATATAATGTGGATGTATTCTACCTATAATGGGACTTCATACATTGAGCGATGGTAATAAATGACATATCATGCTTGAAAGTTTAGTATTTTGGTAATACGAACCCCAAAATGAAAAGGATAAAAGGGGATACTCCATTCCTAATCCTACATATACACAACTCAATTTTCATATTTGGATCATTTAACGCTTGAATAGTTTCATCAAATGGATTCATCCATTAGCAGTGAAATTTGTGTGTTCCCTCAATTTTGTAATGCTATAAGAAGCACTTTTGGTCCAGCCATTTCAGCAGGTAACAATTTTAACTTGGAGATTCATATACTTGCCAATCATTCTTACACTTCTGACCACAATAGTTTTGAAGAGTGCAACTCTTGTAAGAGGTGTGTTTATAAGTAGAATTATTTATCATGGGATATTGTTGACAAAGAGCTTTTGTCATCTGATTTTCCTTATCTATTAGAAAATATAAAGTGGGATGGTGCTGACAAAATTTTGACGATCAAAGGTGATTTGATGCGAAAAATCCTAGAGTTTGCTCATACCTTGGAGAATGTTACGCCACCTTATCAAGATGATGATATAGTTTGTATGAGTCTGATATTTGTTGAGCACATTTCTGTATATCCTCAAGAATTTGAACTTACCCAAAGGAGAATTTTTACGAAACATTATGAAACCATTACAAAAATTCTTTGGGTAAAAGTTCGTAAAGAAATCAGCAAATTGGGACATGGATCATCTTTGTATGAAGAATTTCAGCGCCTAGAGGCTTGCATAGAAATATTCTAAGGGAGTCAACTAATTGGAGAACTATATATTTCAATAAAAATTATGAAATGGTACTAATGGAGTCTTTAATTGAGCAAGCTAGGAGAGAATTTAAGTTATTGCCACAGTAAGATCAAGAATGCAGTTCTTATAGGGAGTACATATTTCTGAAAATAAATCAATAGACGATTGTTCGATATGTATGTGCAAGTACTTCCTTGGTTCGGAAGAATATAAGTTGCCTTGCAGGCATAGTTTTTTTTTTTTTGGCTGCATTGAGATTTGGCTTCTAAAAGAACCAAGTTGTCCTATGTGTGAGTTCAAATCGTCACCTACTGAGGAAAAGTTGAAGTGTTCATTCCTTTCAGGTTATTTATAGTTTTCATTGTTGTTTTCTATTACCTTGTTATTTTAATTCTAAACTGTAGCTTAAATAAATAAATAAATATATGATTTTTCCAACACCTGTCAACACTTTCTCTTTTTATATATAAAAAATTATTTTAGCTCCAACAATATTAAATTTTTAGTTTGGTATGTAACGATAAATGATAAAGACTGCATAATGTAGGTTTTATATTTAGCTCAGAACTCCATAACTTTATTGAATCACTAAAACTTTGTAACAAATAAAAAATGTCACCTAGACCTAAAGGAATTTTAAAGTGCATGAAAATACATACTAAGAATTAGTCAATTAAAATTTTACAACAACAAAAAAAATGTAAAATAATTTAAAGTTCTTATATTTATTCTAGTGTGAACTTACTTTCCTTTTTCGAAGTACATGACCATGATATAATCTGCCTACAAGACAAACTAATGAAACCTTCTCTTTATTTAAGGAACAAAAGAGCACTAGAATGTTTAATTGGTCATGATCAAGTTTATACAAGGTAAACTATTAATCCATAGTTATGATACATTGTTTAAATCATAGTAAAGGAATACAATATTTTTTTACTAAATTTATATAAAGCAAACTAATAATTGATAGTTGTACGTTAGATTGTTTAATTTTTTCGAAAATGATCTTTATAAGCTAATCTTTATCTTTACCAAAAATTAAAAAAGCTAATCTTTTTATTGTTTTGAATGTCCTAAATCCTCAGGCTTAGTTCTTTCTATTTCAAATAAGAAAATACTTTATGCAAATTGTGATTGTTTTTGTCACACCCCAAGAGGGTACCCTTGGGGTTGTCGGCACTCAGAGACTATTGCTAGCCCCCAAATGAACTACTCGGCCTCATCATACTCATTCAATCATAACTAACAACAAAGAACATCAATGATTATGAATACTACATAAAAAGTTGTGACAAATTGATAATCAAAGGCTAAAGGCCAAACAGTCTATCCATCAACTAAGTAAGATTAGTATGAAAGAAACTAGTCAAAACTATAACTCAATCATAACTCAGCAGTTTAGTCTATGAGGCCTCTAAAATATCTGAAGATATGATGTTAAAGACATACCCATGGTTACCTCTAAATAGAATAAAATAAGATTAACTCAAAGCTAGAATAAAAACATAAATGTCCTCCGAAAGTAAGGGAGGGCTCACCAATCAGATGAAAGCAAATAGATCCTCAACAAGGCGCTTGTTGATGACCGCTAGTATATGTCTCTGCATCATCAAAAGATGCAGGCCGAAATGGACGTCAGTACATGGTTGTACGAGTATGTAAAATGGCAAAATAAAGCACGTAAAAAAAGAATAACATCAACTCAAAATAGCTCAACTCAAGAAGTAGAAACTCAATCATCATGTCAAGAGTCTAAAGTAAGAATATAGTTCAGAGAATGACCACTCATCAACCATCTATGCTCAATCTACTCAAAGTACTATCAAGGCCTATTTGGGAGTTTCTCTAACCAATAACTATCACCTTTGAGCTGGTGATGATACAATGAAGCGATGTCATTGCCATATCCATCCAATACCTTGCCAGGATGTAGGACATCCCATCAGTGGATCCAAAATTAGAAACATCAAGTCATCTTTTTGGGACAATAGGAAACGTCCTATTTTACAGTTCAATCCTCTCTTATGCCAGCTATGTAGTTATTGAGTTCGAGTTGGACTTACTCTTACTCAATCCGGTGCTCAATACTCCTCCCAAGACTCAATATGATCATAAAATATCAACCATATGATTAACTCATTCATCTAGTGTTAGACCCCGTAAATAATTAATTGTGGTAAATTGTGGCGTTGGAAAAATTTCGAAAATATTGTGTAATTGCACTTAAGTTAATTATGATGCATAAGTAAAAGAGTGGAGTGTTTTG
>JAABOM020024047.1:0-18112 GCA_011800125.2 Solanum clarkiae
CCTTAAAACAATTATGGAAAACTGGACAGCATGCTATTAATTATACTTCTACCACATTATAATACTCATATACATTCCAAGAACACAACACATTATCCCAACGCCCTACGAAACTCCCCAATTTCAAAACGCGACAAAACGCCTTCAACTAAGACTTCATTTGAAGTTAAACATTCTAGAACATATTCTTATAGGTCTCCAACACTTCCCATACCATATATGGACTGATTTCAAGTCAATTAAACACAAATTTATAATTTAAACTCAATTTGCAACCATATGCAAAATTGTCCCATTCAAGATCCAATTTAGGATTTCATGATTCAAGATAGAAATTCACCCCTTTTTCATGATTAATCAACAATTTATTACTTCCTTAACATCCCCAAAAGGTTTAATTTACATGGGAAAGTATAGAAATTCAACTTACCTTACAATCCCTTCTCAAGCTCCCAACTTGGCAATCACCAAACCAAATGTTTCCTTAGCAATCTAACACTTCTACGCTACTTGGGGGAACCCACATATCGACCTTGAAGCATCAAATAATCAAAAATGAGGAAAAATAAATTTCCCCTTTGTCAAAGAGGCAGCCAAGAGCAGTACTGCTGAAAGGGAAAGCTGGCTGATTTTTTTTTCTAAGTGTTTTGAAGTGTTCTCTTGTAAAATATAAGCCTTACATATACTCTTATATACAGCCAACTCTTGTATAGATGAACCAATTAAACAAGGCCATGTATTTGACCCCACAATTAATCCTACATCCTAAGAAAACCAAATTTAGTAAAATGCACATTTGGTCCCAAATATTTTCCAATCGGACCAATTAAGGATTTACGATTTTTTAACGCCCATGAATAATAATATAAAAAAAATATTCCACTTGATCTAAACCTTAAAATAAATACGTAAGTCCCGAATTGTTCAAAATCTCCAATAATCGTTCAAATTTCACAAGTGTTTCAAAAGTTTGAATTTACGGGTTCTAACAGTTATGCCCATCCACCATGTTGAGGGGTATATACCTTGACCACTTTAATGGGGGGGTGCTATGCCCATCTACCAATTGAGGGGTAGACACCTCAATCACCTTCCAAGGGGGTGATATGCCTTGGATTCCAAGTAATAGTTTTCTTGGTCTATGATGATGTCTTTTCCTACACATGTAATGTGGTCTATACAAGATGTTATACTTCAAGTATTGATCATGCATGTCATGTTGTTATTATATTTGTCCTTTACTTATAATTATGCATTTTGACTATGTTGCCTATCTATTATTGCATTGCATCGTACATACTTAGTATATTCAAGCATACTAATGCATAATTTATGCCTACATGATGTTACCAGGTAGGAACTAGAGCACCTCTAGATCATTATCTATATGGCTAGCCTTATCATTTGAAAGAAGAGCTTTGGTGAGTCCTCAAGTTCGGGGACATTAGCTATATCACTCTTGTCAGTTGTTTTACTTTATGTTGAACTCTTTATACCATGAGGGTGATCCCGACAGAGTCTTGGACCCCACTTAAATCTATGTTTAGAGGTGTTGTTAGAACAAATGATGTAATTATGTTTTGAGCTTTGACTCCTCCATGTTTTATGCTATGAAAGACTTCCCTTAGTCTCATTTTCCCTCTTTATTATCTCTTATTGTTGTTGAGTTTGCTTCCGCAACTAAAGATGTGTGTATGTCATGCTAAGAGGCTTGTTTGGGGCCTCTTCGAAGTTCCCATTCACCTTGTCACATCTACGCTCTAGGCTTGAGTCGTGACATTTTGGGTATGAAGGTACTCCTTAGCACAACTTTCTACTCTCAGATAGATGGCCAGGCAAATGGTACGATTCATACCCTGGAGGATATGTTGAGAGCCTACGCCATTTACTTTAAAGGTAATTGGGATGCCCACTTGCCTTTGATAGAGTTCACCTACAACAACAACTTTCATTCAAGAATTCAGATGGCTCCAGATGAGGCACTATATGGGAGGAGGTGTAGGTTGCCGATTGGATTGTTCGAGTAGGTGAAGCAGAGTTGATTGGTCCAGACCTGGTTCACCAAGCTGTAGAGAAGATGAAAATCATTTGAGAGAGGATGAGGACTGTGTAGAGCAGACCGAAGTCCACCAATGTTAGAAGGATAGATTTAGAGTTTGAGGTCAACAATTGGGTATATTTGAAAGTGTCATCCACGAAGGGTATGATGAGATTTGGAAAGGAAGGAAAGTTGAGAACAAGGTATATTGGTCCTTATCAGATTATAAAGAGAGTGTGCAGTGTGGCGTATGAGTTAGATCTATCATCGGAGTTAGAGGCCATCCACCCAGTCTTCCACATTTCCATGCTCAAGAAGTGCTTGGGAGATCCACAGTTGGTTGTGCCTGTTGAGAGTATTAGAGTGAGAGACAACCTGATTTATGAAGAGATCCCAGTCTAGATCTTTGATTGTTAGGTTGACAAGTTCAGGAACAAAGAGATTGCATCTCTTAAGGTATTGTGGAGGAACCAACTTGTAGAGGAAGCTACTTGGGAGGCGAAGGAGGACATGAAGGCCAAATATCCTCATTTATTCCCTCCTACTGATAATGAAAAAGTTGACAGTAAATATTTCCCTCTAAATTCTTAATTTCCATTCCATGAATCCTATTTTCACTTTCCAGGCAATAGACGATAGAGTTCTAGAGTTCGAGTGAGGATTGATGTGATTTGATGACTATTTGATTGCATTACTTGCTGAATTCTTAATTTACTGATTGCGTGAGTGAGATGAGAGCTGGCTGATTGTTAGAGCCCATAAGGAGAATCGTGCCTTGACCTATCTCCCTATCCTTCTCATTATTCAAGGACGAATGATCTCAAAGGGAAGATAATGTAACACCCTTTAATTTATTTCAATCTGATTTAGATGAGTATGTGTAGATAATATTGAGATGATATTGACAAAATCTGAGAAAAACTGTAGAATCAGACTTAGAGAGGCATTACGAGTCGTAGAGAGGATTATGAGTCATAAAGAGGGGTCCCATAGAGAATTTTAGTGACTCAAAGTTTCAGGGCCCTTCAGCTATGAGATGAATATATGACTCATAGACCCCACTACGACTCATAGAGAGGGTTTCGTGTCTACTTCCAGTGTTCTATGTTTCAAGGTCCCTCCAACCACGAGAGGTCAGTTACGACTCATATTGTGGACTACGACTCCTAACAAGGGGGCTTCATTAAGACTTCTAGTGATTCAGGATTTTGAGACTTCCATTTTACAAGGAGCAGTTACGACTAGTAGTGAGGACTATGAGTCGTAGTCGGGATTTTATGGACCTTTTGGCAGAGTTAATGAGGGAAACTTTTGTCCATTTCGGCCCCTTTTCCATTAAATCCTATATAGATTTTAGGTTGTATAAAGCCTTAAAAAAGCAAAGCCTAGGCCATTATTTCACCCTTTTTCCACCTTGAGGGTTCTTGAGATCAAAGAGGAGTTGGAGGAAGAAGCTAGGGTTTACCATTCAAGAGCAAGGATTTATTGGGGTTTGGTTATTCTTCAATTATCAGGTATGTAAGGCTTACCAAAGTGTGAAAGCTTTCCTTCACACGCACTTTCACTTTCTTGATTCAATATTTTGGGGGAAAGAGTTGAGATTTTGAGAAACTTTATTATTTTATTAATGAAATCCTTGTATCTATCATGAAGTCTTGTTATACTACATGAGGTAATCTCTCGCATTAAATAAGTATTCTAATATAAGTTTGTATGTGTTTTCATCCTTGATACCATGAGTCCTAAATTACATGTCTTCATGGAAATTGTATGCATAAATTGAGCATGTTGAGTTGAGTAAATTTGAGTATGATTAAGCATGAGAAGCATGTTGCATTTGAGTCATATATATTATTACATATGACTATCCAGCATGCATTATATAAGGAGTCCATTTGAGTAAGTCTGAATAACCGTTTGAGTTTGAGTCGTGTTGATTGGTTGTATTGATTAATTGTTGAGTAATTGAGATGAGTTAAGATGAGATGACCTTATGTGGTTCAACTTTGAGATGATTGACGAGTTGATTGAGGAGTCGATCACGTTTTAGTCTTGGAAGGAGTATTGAGCACCGAGTTGGGTGATTGAGGTGCACCCCAGAACTATGTTTGCCAACATAAGATAGTAGTTTAAGCATAATACTGGAGACTCTTGTTCGGTAAGTGACACTCTCTCAGGATTCGAGGGAGCGAGGTTGAGGTTGATCACACTTTTCTATGGAAAGTTAAGGGCGGGCATGGCAACGATGCCTATACATTGTGCGTCACCTAATTAAAGGTGCTGGGATGAGGAATACCGGTTATAGAAACTCCCAAGCAATATTATTTTGAACATGAGATTTCAAACTGATTCGAGTAAATTTGAGTATGATTAAACATGAGAAACATTTGCATTTGAGTCATATATATTATTACACATGACTATCTAGCATGCACTATATGAGAAGTCCAATTGAGTGAGTCTGAATGACCATTTGAGTCTAAGTCGAGTTGATTGGTTGCATTGATTGATTTAATTGTTTAGTAATTGAGATGAGTTGAGATGAGATGACGCTATGTGGTTGAGTTTTAAGCTGATTGACGAGTTGATTGAGGAGTCGAGCATGTTTTAGGCTTGGGAGGAGTATTGAGCACTGAGTTGGGTGATTGAGGTGCACCCTAGAACTATGTTTGCCAACATAGGATAGTCGTTTCAGCATAATACTGGCAACTCTTGTCTCGTAAGTGGAAACTCTCTAAGGATCCAAGGGAGTGAGGTTAAGGTTGATCGCCCTTTTCTGTGGCAAGTTAAGGGCGGGCGTGGCAATAGTACTGATTCATTGTCCATCACCTAATTAAAGGTGGTGGGATGAGGAATGTCAGTTAGAGAAACTGCCAAGCGACATTGTTTTGAGCATGAGATTTCAAACAGAGTCTATTTTACTGAGCCTATTTTAAAATCATGTTTTTACTATAAAACTTGCATAAACTATTTTGAGCATGAGTTGTTGAGTCGAGGTGAATGAGTTGATCTTTACTTTTTCTGATACATTTATATATCAGTATATTCCATGTACTAACGTCCATTTGGACCTACACCATTTTATAATGCAGATATAGATGATAGAGGACTTTAGCCCACGCATTGTTAAGGTCTAGTTGAGTACACTTCCAGAGTTGGTAAGCCCTCCATTACATTTCGGAGGAGCCTTGCTATCTTCTTATTATTGTTGAGTACTTTACTTACATTTTGATTGAGATTTTCATGGCCTGTCATGGTACCATTCTAGACGGTTGAATAGAGACTCCATAGACATTGGAGTAAAGTATTTACGAGTATTTTGTATCTTAACTTATCTTCATTATAAGCTATGATACTGTCATGACCCAAAATATGGCCTAGACGTGACATGACGAATGGGGAACCCGAAGGGCCCCTAAATAAGCCTTTTAACTTATCATTACACATTATTGATCGCGAAAGCATTTAAATGACATAAAAAGTAGAAATAGGGTCAGTAAGACTAAGGAAAATCTTGCACAACATCGTAATCAAGGGACAAGATTCAAGACTCGTATCATAGATACATAGCATGTACTACAACATCTCTATTACGTAGAAAAGAGCGGGGGCCAGGACAAAGTAAACGGTCTCATCCTCATGGTCAAAATAGAAAGTAAAGAAGAGTATTTCGATACATAATAAGAGAAACATATACAGAGGTCCCCGAAGTAGAAGACTCACCAACTAGCTTGAGTAGTACCGGTGATATCATTTAGGCAAGAGTATGCGTTAGTACATTTGAATGTACTAAGTATGTTGGATTCAATGCAATAATAATTAGGCATTATAATTAATATGCATAATATTAAGCAATAGCCAAAATATAACAATATGGCATGTATGTTCAATGCTTAAGTAAAACATGCTTAGGTAAATCATGCTCATATAGGATACCATATGTGAAGAAGAGACCAAGATAACTATTCAAGGTATAAATCCCTTAGTGGTTGTATGGTATAACTCACATGGTTGATGGTAATCACACCTTACCAACACGGTGACGAAGTATAAACCCCTCGCATGGTTGATAAGAATAAACCCCCAACATAGTTACCCGGGCTCTAGTCCCCCCGGATCAGGTATGGTCTAATGCAACACTTTATATAGGGTATATCATATACATAAGCTCATTTCATCATCATATAGTCATTCATATCATATCTCATGCTTTGGACCTTCAACTACTCAAACAATCACATCTGGGCATTTTATCAAACACTTAGAGGGTGTGAAAGATAGTATAAAACCATGCAATTTAGAGATGAAATCATGTAACAAAATCCATTGCAAAACCATCAATCAACACCTTCATACACCCTCGTGACATATACATAAAAACCCTCTTCTCAAATTTTATAATAGATCAAAGATTTATAGCTCAAAATATGGCAAAACAGTCATAACTGTACATAGCTTTAACATAGTGTGCAGTGAATTTCATAATGATTAAAAACCAATTTGTAAATCAACTTTAAATCATGTAATTTATGTAAAAGTAGGCTTGGGTATCATGAGTGAAAAGAACCCATGAAATAAATCCACATATCTTAGCTTGGAGATGAACTTGGTGAAGATTGGAGATGGTGACTTGAAGCTTTGAAGAAGAACCTTGAAGGAGAACCTTAGCTTGGGATGAGGGTTTGAGACTTGAATCTTGAGAGAAATATAAGGCTAAGTATAGGTAAAACACGTTTAGGAATACTTAGGCCCAAGACTTAAAATCCTTGGATCGAAACTGAAAACTTGCACCAAAATAAAGTTGGTGCGCATCGCGAGGGTAAGGCGGATTTCATTTTGGAATTTGTCACTTGGAATTTTGAAATTGTGAATCGTTCGTTCTAAAATAGGGGTTAGACCCTACTCCCCCCATGTAAACACAATTTTCAAAATTTTAATCATAAATGTAAAATCATCATAAACTTGTCGATTTAAGTACGAATGCATATGCATGACGTAGGGGCTGAAATATAAGACTTGGAACCATATGAAGAACTTAGTCGATATCTTAGGCTTGAGTAGAGTGAGTGGGTATGAATTTCGCTGCCATAAGACTATTTTGGCTTCCTTGAAGACACCTTTGACTGATGATCCTTTCAAGAGGGCCTTAATGAACACCATCCTCATTAATCACCTTCTCCATTCATCCATCCAACATCTCCACTGGGACCTTCTTCCAAGTTAACTTATCCTCCACATAACCCACCATCTCAAAGAGTTCCACAGCACTAGAGCCACCAACATATCTCCTCAAACTAGAAACATGAAGAACCGAACAAACCATATCTATATCCATAGGCAAATTCCCAAACTTATGAAACCTTACCAACCTTCCTCTACACTCTTATAAGGACTCACAATCCTCAACTCAATTTTCAACCTTAAATACACCTAACACACTTGGTACCATAACCACCATCTCCCCCTTGGGAGACAACCTCCACTCTATCATTCTCTCACTCAAAACTTCCAACTCCAACAAGGCGGAATTAAGGGTTTGCCTAACCCAAGAAGATTTGGAACCATCAAGAATGCTATACTACCATGCTCAACTTCCCTTAACCTAACTTCCAATCTAACCAACCGATGGACCCCACTAGTCTCCTCCTTGCCACCATCAACAACACATGCTAGGCTACCTAGAGCACCGACCGCAACATTAGCCTTATCGGGGAAAAATAATGAACACTTATTTCATAATCCTTAAGAATTCTAACCACCTTCTTGCTGTCCACAATGCACACTTATCATATTTAGCAAACAACCTCTCATTTCCCCAAGACTTGCAGCACTACCCCCAAATGATTCACAAGCTCTAAACAAATCAATACCTCATACTAGAGACCACCACAAACATACCAAGGTAGGGTTTTAAGACCTTATTCATGAAATCTAAAAGACACAACCGGTGCACGACCCCACCTAACAACTCCACCAATAATCAAAATGCTCATTCCTAGTTTAAAAGGGCACTAAGGAATATCACCTACCCTCCTCCATGCTTGAGAACAAAACTCGAGCCTTAAATCAACCTTAGGAAAGTGACTACCCCATTGGAGTTGACCAAATAAATCAATCATCCTTAACCATCATATTATAACCTTACGAGTTTTACACTCATCGGAAGCATGTTATGCAAGTAGCCCAAACTACCACAAGACCTCCAACCCATCAAGCTAAGTTCAACCTAGATCACAAGACAAGGCTCTATGCAACAAGAACATGGGGCAACCCTTATAGACCCCCTCCTCTCAATCCATCAGTGCTTGGTCGTCGTCCCACAAAAATACTTATAATATACATATACATACTTTCAAAGAGGAAATAGTCATTTTTCTTTCCAAATCATTTCAATGCACAATTGGGCTTAAAAGCCAAACACCATTCATAATAATTCATATTTAGGCTCAAATGCCAAAATCATAATTTCATAGTCATAATACTTATGCATAGGAATAGCCCATTCATATACTGAAATGGTGCAAACATCCAAAATGCTTAAGTAGCCAAAATCAAAGACATATATGCGATCACAATATTGTCATAACCAACCTTTATCAAAATCATACCATAAAACAAAATTGGGCTTAGCCATAACACAATTTCTCAAAATAATCCATATACATGAATGCATAGGTTATAAACAATGAGGAAATGACATGGGTAATTAAGACTCCATTTAAAAATCAATATTTATAATATGAAGTTGAAGTGAAAACATAATTAATTCTATATTTAAATCCATAGTTTAATCTCTCATGCATAAATAATTCAAAAAGGGAACATGCATACTTATACCTTCACAGACCCGAGGTAAATCCTCATATAAGAGTTTAAATCACATTATAGTCATTAAATAAACACTACCCATGCATCAATATAATTTTAGGAATCATAATATACAAAACTTTCAAATTAAAGTAAGCAAAATCCATGTAGGTTATCTTGAAAATAGTTTTGGGTCTCCTCGATTGGGAGGGATCAAAGATGAACCCTCATACACATAAATCCTACTAGCACCAAAGAATAACACAAGAAATATCAACTTCCGAAACTATTAAATCACCCCACTCAAAACATCGGTCACAGCATGGCCTTACTTAGGGTCAACTAAGTCATAGAAGCAACAATAGAAGAGGGCCTACTCACAATCTCTGGTAATATCCCACTAAACCCAAGAGGCTCCTAATACCCAAGGAAGTCAAGGTCTAGGCTAACACCTAATCACCCTTATCTCACTAGGGTCCACCTTAATACCCCCACTCGGCACCACACAACCTAGGAGGGCAACCTCTTACCACCAAAATTCCCATCTCTTCTAATTAGCACCCAACCTTCTTTCTTGAACTTATACTACTACCCTCAAATGATTCACATGCACTATCTCATTAGGGAGCGAACCATATTATCATCACCAAAACCACCATAAACCTATTAGAGTAGGGATTAAAAAGATCTTACTCATGAGATTTATGGGCATACCTGGTGTACTAGTCAAACCAAAGGACACTACCCCAAAATTCAAATTATCGAAAAGGATATTCAAAGCCTCATCTTCCACCAACAAAATTCTATAGACAAAACAACTTACGTTCAACACTTTCATTTCTCACAAGATAACAAATGCAACCCCTTAGAGACCCAATTGTACCCTACGACAAGAAATGGACCTACCTCTTCTGCTACCACTTGACAACCTCCCACTTCAAGACGGATTCATTAGAGATTTGGGATCTAGCTCTACAAGTTCCACCATCCATGAAGACACTACATGCATGTACTCATTCCATCCCTATAATGATATTCAAATCCACCATGCCACTCCAAAGACCATAAAGCAAGACCTAATGCAATATAAACCCAGATCAACACCAATGAACCTCCTAGCAATAACATACCCAACAAAAGGATAGACACTAAAGATCCACACAACACCTTGGGCACACGAGAAGCCCCACTAGCAACCAAAAAGATAGAGAGGAAATAGTAGCACAGCGGGCCTAAAAATACATGCACAACAAAGCTAAGAAAACGTTAACTTACCGTAGCATCAGGCATCTCATCCCCTCCTCGAGTCACTTCATTAACACGACCACCTTTACGCTTCCTTCAAATATATGGACAATCCTTTAGCTTGTGACCCACTTCACTACACCCATAACACGCATTGGTCTTCCACAAGCATGGGCCACTATGATACTTCCCACACCTTTGACACTTGGGATTAGTCATCCCACCAGCACCTCTTTTACCCTTATTGCATTTTCAAGGACAATCCCTCCTCTTATATCCCACTTCACTGTAATCAAAACAAGCATTGGTGCCTTTGAAAGATGGGCTCGTATAAGCCTTATCACATGTCGGACATATAGCGTCACCTCTATCCTTGAGACTTTGGAACTTTCCTTCAACACGAGCCCTCTTGGTCTCACTTTCTCTCCCCTTACCATTTGACATCCCGGAAGCACCCACTTGTTGTTCGAGGTGAGTTGCTCATTTTGGCCCCGCTTTGGCCACTTTCCATAGAGCATCGTGAACCTCCGCACTCATCTTATAATTTTCATGAGTAGCTTGAGACATATCCTGGAATGTAACGGTGAGGGGTTAGCAATAGACCCTAGGGGATCTAACTCCATCGCAAGACATGGATCATGAAGAAGTGGAACGTATCCTATAATGCCTTATAACCTCCTACTCATAGTTGTGGTACACAACATAACCGTGAATAAGACTCTAATCGATGTAGTATGTTGGACTCCAAGGATCTATCAACCTAGTGCTCTGATACCAAGTTTGTCACCACCAAAATAGGGCCTAGTCATGATACTTCAGGCTCCCCAAACAAGCCTCTTAACTTAACATTATACATCATTGGTCACAAAAGCATTTAATTGACATAAAAGAGTAGAAATAGGGGCAATGGGACTAAGGGAAAAGCTTGCACAACATTGTAATCAAGGAAGAGGAGTCAAGGCTCGTATTATAGATACATAGCATGTCCAACAACACCTCTACTACATAGAAAAGACAAAGTAATCGGGCTCACCCTCATGGTCAAAATAGAAAGTAAAGAAGAGTGTTTCGATATATAAACATATACCAAGGTCCCCGAAGTTGAGGACTCACCACCTAGCTTAAGTAGTACCGAACTAGCCACATGAAGGAGAGAGATAATCAACTTAGGCTTCGATCAACTTAGGCTTCGATCCCTACAAGGTGATATCATATAGGCAAGAGTATGCGCTATTACATTTGAATGTACTAAGTATGTAGGATGTAATGCAACAATAAGTAGGCACCATAATCAAAATGCAAAATATTAAGAAATAGACATAATATAACAATATGGCATGGATGTTCAATGCTTAAGTAAAACATGCTTAAGCAAATCATGCTCATATAGGATATCATATGTGAAGAAGAGACTAAGCTAGATATTCAAGGTATAAACCTCTTAGTGGTTGTGTGGTATAAATCCTTCACATGGTTGATAGTGATCACACCTTACCAACACGGTGACAAAGTATAAACTCCGCACATGGTTGATGAGTATAAACCCACGACATGGTTACCCAGGCTTTTGTCCCCTCGGATTGGGTATGGTCCAATGCAACACTTTATATAGAGTATATCATATACATAAGTTCATTTCATCATCATATATTCATTCATATCATATCTCATACTTTGGACCTTCAACTACTCAAGCAACCATATCCGGGCATTTTATCAAACACTTAGAGAGTGTGAAATAGTAGTGTAAAATCATGCAATTTAGAGATGAAATCATGCAAGAAAATCTATTGTAAAACCATCAATCAACACCTTGAAATACCCTCATGACATATACATCAAAACCCCTTCTTAAATCTTACAATAAATCAAAGATTTATGGCTCAAAACATGGCAAAACAGTCACAACTGTACATAGCTTTAACATAGTGTGCAGTGAATTTCATAATGATTAAAACCCATTTGTAAATCAACTTTAAATCATGTAATTTATGTAAAAGTAGGCATGGGTATCATGGATGAAAGGAATCTATTCAAGAAACCCACATACCTTAGCTTTGAGATGAACTTAGTGAGGATTGGAGATGGAGACTTGAAGCTTTGAAGAAGAACCTTTAAGGAGAATCTTAGCTTCGGATGAGGGTTTGGGACTTGAATCTTGAGAGAAATATAAGACCAAGGGTTTGAATGAGTATTGGGGAATGTTTAAGATGATATGAGGATGAAATAAAGCTAAGTATAGGTAAAAATACATTTGGGAACACTTAGGCCCAAGACTTAAAATCCTTGGACCGAACTGAAAACTGGTAACAAAATAAAGCTGGTGCGCGTCGCGAGGGTAAGGTGGATTTCATTCTAGAATTCATCACTTGAAATTTTGAAATTGTGAATCGTCTGTTCTATAGTCGGGGCTATACCCTTTTCGCCCTAATTTGGACCCCCTGAACAAGAATCGAAAGTCGAATTTTTGAAATAACAAATAGATTTTGAGATATATGAAAGTTAAAATTTCAGAGATTTCGAGTCACGTTTTTGGGCACTTTTTGTGGTCGTTGTATATATAGTAGAGTTATGCATTTATTTTTCTTACATATAAGTTCTTACTTTTTGAGTTATCCTTCTGCTGTCGAGTTGATGTGATGATGAGGCCAAGTGGTTCTCTTGGGGAATCAACAATGGTTCTTCGAGTGCCGGCCACGCCAATGGTACCCTCTTGGGGCGTGATAATGCAAATACAGGAGAGGATCAGGGCAAGAATAGGGTAAGTGAAGTAGCTGAAGCGCCATAGAAGTTTAAGCCTGTCCCTAGGCATTATCTATCTTCATCTCAAAGAATCAAAAAGAGGGAGGAGAAAGGAAAGTTAAAACACTTTCTCTCTACGCTCAAGCAGCTATCTATCAACATCCCTCTCATTAAGGCTTTGGAGAAAATGTGGGGCTATGCAAAGTATATGAAGGACTTGGTCATCAAAAAGCACGTTGTGAGTCGACAACTTTCACAAGAGCTTCAACATTACATTGTTATCACTACAAAGTCCTTCACTCAGAAGCATGAAGATCCAGGTGCTTTCATTATACCTTTAATGTGCTGTCAAAATACAATACATTTGATGCTTAAAACTTAGGATTTTATGTGTTTTCAATGTGACATTTATGGCTTTTATACGTTTTTAGTGTTTAGTTTGTAGGAAAGCAAGCTGGCACGATTTTGGGGAAAAATTGCAGACTCTACATTTTTTTGATGGTTTATAGGGCCCTCTACAAGTTGTAAAGGATTATACGAGTCATAGAGTGGGTTTCATGAAAATTTCTAGTAAACGGTGAGATCTAAATTTAAGCTATAAGAGACCTCTATATGAGTCGTATATCACTCTACGATCGTATTGAGTAGTTTCGTGAAGAATTCTTGTGAAGGACCAATTGATGTAGATGAAGTTATGAGAGTGCAATACAAGTCATGAATTAGTCTACGACTCGTAAAGTAGATTCGTAGTAGTAAGGTCCAAGATCTTAAGAGCTGAATACGAGACCCAGATTACGACTCGTAAATTAATTTATGAGTCATAAGTGCCTATCGTAGAAAGTCGCCGACTAGTTTTTCTATTTTTTAAAGACTTGTTTGTAAATACTATAAATAGTAATTTTTAGGTTATTATTCAAGAGAGTATAGTTAGAAAACATCATTAGAAAGTACTTTTAGGGTTTTATACTTGGAGACTTAAATCTTGGAGGAGAATACACTTGTGGATTCATTGTACTTTCAAATCTCGTGATCCTCAATATATTTCGGATTTGCTTGTTCTTCAACTCAATTAGGTAAGCGATTAATTATGTTTTATCAATTCTTGATTTCTTCATCTACCAATAGCATGAGTAGCTAAATCCACAACTTGAGATTGTGTGAACCATGAAGATCTAACCAAATAAACTCGGATAATTTGCAATTCTTGGAATGGACATTCATATGTATTAATCAATTCTCTTTGATTTATTAGTGGTGGCCAATATTAGAACTTGCCTAGTGTTACCTTCCCGATCCAGGTGGTGATGAATAGGAAAAGAGATTGATTAACATAATTCAATGGTGTGTTCTCGTCTAATCAACCGAACTAGATCAAGGGGAAGTTGACTGGGACTATGGGTAATGGTTAGTATTGCACACTATGGAGATGGGCCAAGTCACATAGTAAAATTTGCCTATCACCTTTGACCAAAGGGCTTGGTGAACTTAAATTACCGTCCTGCATGCTATACTCTAGTTGAGAATTGGGTTATCCTGGGATATTGTGTTGGTGAATCATGGGGAACACAATTCCCAAGTTGCTCTCCATTATTGATTGTCTCTTGTTTTAGTTAGTTTAGTTTATTTTCTTGTTGACATTACAAACCCCCCACCCCCGGGGAATTGAGTTGTTAATTACTTGAATTGTGTATTGGTGAATTCCTGTGAGTCTCCGTATTCTCTGTGGGATTTGACCCTAACCTTGGTTAGGTTTTACATTTGTCAATGACCGCTTTATCCTCCAAATGGAGGTGTAACTTGGGAATTATCAAAGATTATGGTACCATTGCCGAGGAATACGACTAGACTTATTTGAATTCACTAGTAATTGTAATTCAAGTGATAATCCTTAATTCCCTTGTATTTTACATTTTCTTTTGTTTCTTTGCAGGGTATACTAGTAGTATATGCCCAACACTAAGAGTCAAGGAAATCCTTAACTCTACTTGATCCAGAGATTCAAAGAATTACAACAAGAATGGCCTAAGAAAATGCTAACATCACGGGTAATGCAGCCTTGAATCGGAATAATAATTGTGATGATCGGAATGACAACCTACCTCCTTTGGAGAATATTCCACAGCTTGGGGATTTCAATGAAAATGATTATCGGTGGAATAAATCTAGGTTGAACCCTATGGCTATGGATGTGACCGGGGCTATTATGTTGTTACCACTACCAGTAGACATAAAGTTCACAGTTTCTAGTGGGTTACTTCAAATATTGCAAACTCATAGATTATTTGTGGACCTACTTTCACAGGATTCACATAGCACTTGCACAATCCGACATTTGTTTGTAAGAGTATGATAGAGATATAAAATCTGTCTATGGATATTGTGGGACTTTGTGTTTCCCCATTATCTCTTATAAGCAATGCTACGTTATGGCTATCTGAGCTTCCACAAAGTTCAATCACTAGTGGGGCAGATTTGTAGAAGGCCTTTTTCGAGAGGTACTTTCCTAGATTGAAGAAGCTCAAGTTAAAGGATTAGATCAACAACTTTGAGCAACTTCCCGGTGATTCAATTAGCACTACATGAGAGCAGTTTACTAAATTGTTTGAGGAGCGTCCCTAACCACAAGATAGTTGATGATGCCTTGGTTGAAATCTTATACCATGCCCTTGATGAGAATAGTTAGGCCTGTGCTGACACCATTATGGGGGGCATGTTTTTAGATCAACCATTTGCAAGGATTGTCGAATGTATGCAACAAATCGTCAAGACGAATCGTGCATGGGGACAACAAGATAAAGCTTCTGTGAGGAGTTCATGTGCTTTCAATGTTGGTTAGAGTACGAGAAGATCAATGAGGAGATTATACAATAAATTGTTCAACTTTGCACAAGCATGGATGTTGTGATCAAGCAGAATCAGGAAGGAGTGAATGTGGTAGTTCATCAACCTTCACGTGCGCCCACGTTTGAAGAGTCTTATTTTGAGGAGGATGCTTGCTTTGTGAATGATCATATGAGGAGTTTTTGAACCAATCCCCAAGGGTCCAATTAGGACTACTAGTGCCAAGGTCAAGGAAACCGATATCGAAACTTTGATAGAGATAGAGCTTATAGCGACAACTGACGTGGTTATTATGAGAGGAATAGGGATCCTGAAGCAAATTTAGGCAGAAGAGATGGTTTAAGAAATGGTCCATATGTGTCACCACATAACCGAGACATTGGTACAAATAATGCTAGAATTAAGGAGATGTTTGATCGTTTATTAAGAAGACCGAGACACAAGATGAAACTCTTAGGGGTATGAAATTTGATACATTACAAGAAAATAGATCTTTCACAAGGGAAAATTCCGTCGCTAAAAGTATTAATTCAGTCATTATTAGTCAATAACGATTGGTAAAAATCTCATCGTCATTGGTCATTAAAAGCTTTAACGACGACAAAAATCCAATCATTAAAAATCTTTAACGACGACAAAAATTCGGTTGTTAAAAAGCTTTCATGACGATAAAAATCTGGTCATTATACCTCTTTTTAGCTAATAGATGTTTTCTTCACTAATTGATATTCTAGTTATTAAAATAAAAAAGCAAGCCCGATGCACTTCCAGCGAAGTGCCCGACCACAAGGATCTATTATATGTAGCCATACCTTCCATTTATGCCAAAAGATGTTACCAATGTTTGAACCTGTGACCTTCTAGTCACATGACAACAACTTTACCAGTTACTCCAACACTCCCTTCAGTTCTAGTTATTAAAAACATAATTATAACCACATATCAGATAAGCGCATATATACACGCACAGACACACATACAAATACGTGCACATATGAAAACATACAAATTGATTATATTCATATTAAATTTCATCGTTAACTATAAAGAATGATATTGCATAATGTTACAAAAATATAGACATAAAAATTGTATGATATTATATTTTTAACTCTTAGTTAAAAAAAACTAGAACATCTTTAAACAATTTTTGAAATATGAAATGTATTCTTCCTGTGCTTCAAAAAATTTTCATTGCTTATACTTCTTTACACTTTCTCTGAGGATAAGTTCTTCAAACTGCATGATCTGTCAAAAGACAAGTATGAAAACTTCATGTAAGGTTATTGATAACACTGCTAATAACTATTATCATTTTTTTCACAAAATCAAATATTAACTACAATGAAATATAAAAAAAATTTCTGCTCTCACAACCAAATAAAATGAAAGTTGGGTTTTCTAGTTCTAGACATAAAGTTGTTTGTTTTGTATTTTGTACCTTAAGTTATTGAATTTTTTCACATTGCTTCATCGATAAAACCCCCAACTTCTTTTAGTTTCACTTTTTATACTAATAATATTCACCTAATATAAATAATTCAGTATCATTAAAATATTATGAGATACAAATCAATTATATCATCTTAATTTTAAATAATAAAAAAATCATAATTTCTTAATTAATTTAGTAGTAATTATATGTCATGTACAACTTTTTAAATTTTCTATTTGTAAAATTTCACTTTATACTTTTCTAACTCAAACGAATGATTTTTCTTTGTATACACATGTTAGTTTCACAACCAATAATGAAAAAAAGTTGACACAATATATATATATTTTATTAGAGAAAATATTATTACTGAATATTGATTCTTAAGTCTATTGATCGAGGTAATATTCCTCTTAAGAAAATTACTTCCTACCAAATTTATATAACTTTCTACCTTAAATTAATTTCATAAGTTCATAATTATATATTTAATATTATTACTTCTATTTGTAATTTTTTATTTCATTATAATTTTTTATTTTGACCCACTTCATCTTGCATCTTTAAAACAATCAAGTAAAGATGAATAAATTGTCTCTCAAAATAAAAATATATATAGAAACCATATCAAAAAAAATTTGTTAAAAAAAGTTGTGCCAAAAAGATTGTAACTAAATGCTTTTATAATATTTTAAAATTTTATATAATTAACTATAATAAGAATGATAGATATAGTTAATAAAAAATAATACATTAATATTTTTTCTTTTTTATTAATTTTTTTATTATGAAATAAGCAAAATTATAAAGATGGAGAATTCTTATCAGAATGATGAAATGATTAACAAAATCCCACTTGTTATACTTATAACATGATTTGGTCTAATCTCTTTTCACTCATATTAATTAAAATATATTTTTATATTAACTTATATGTTTTAACAATGGGATATTATATTTTTTTTAATGCTCAAATTTATCCGCTCGTTAATGTTGGATTAAAA
>JAABOM020024058.1:0-18112 GCA_011800125.2 Solanum clarkiae
AGTCAAAGAATATGTTAAGGCTCAACAAGGGCTAACTAGGGTTGTTTTCGTCTATCAAAGAAATTCCTAGATCCTCTCCTCTAGTTTCGATTCCTACCAAGTCTAATCTGCATACCGGGCAAGTTCTTGAACCTATCACAAATGAGACTCATAATTAGCTTGCTCACTCTTGGCACATTTTCATCATAAGGTTAGCACTAGATTTCCTAGTTTTGTATTCACATGAATTCATTTAATTAAGCATGCATACAATAGAGATTCACAAGGTTAAAGCAATTACCTTTAACTATGTTCAAAAGTTCGCGCTTGATGTTCATTCGTACACTACCACACTCTACATGAACTTGATTTGATGAATACCCTTAGCATGGTCGTCATCCATCCATCATAGGGCCTGCATCACTCAACTATGACTAACATAGCTAGTTTCAACAGACACACAACTACCAACAACTTAGTGCACTCACAAATTATTAACATAAGAGCATCCATGCATCAAAGTAGTAGATAGCTATTATTTATAGACCTAACAAAAATAAAAGATGTTCAACCCTACCATAGGATAGAGGTTAAGAAAGAAACATACAACAGAAATAAAAATGGTCTTAATACATGCCAATAACAGAAGCAATATCATAGAACAAAGGGATTCCCACCCCACACTTAAACTTAGCACTGCCATCAGTGCTAATCATACATAACCTGCAAAGTGGGAACTGTGGTGCTCATGCATCATCAGGGCCTGGCAGGATGGGCTCACCCCCTACATACACCGGAGGCTTATTAGCTATGTTATCCTCCTCAGCCTCCTCATCATCCTCATCTTGTGCATTGATGTGATATCAAAATATAACACATTTGATACCTAAAACAAGGGATTTTTTGAGTTCTTAATGCGACTTTTTCTGGTTTTTATGTGTTTTTGTGTTGTTCTTGTAGAAAATTTAGATTGGCATAATTTCAGAGAAAAATTGTAGATTTTTCTAAGCATAGGACATACGAGATCACCTACGAGCTGTAACCCAAACTACGAGTCATAGGGTTCTATCGCAGCAAGAAAGAGAGACCAAAAGCTCAGAAATTTGCTAAGTGGAGGTCACCTCTATGAGGCCATCCTACGAGTCGTAAGTCTCACTACGACTTATATGGGCAGACTCATGGTACGAAACAGAGAGCTAAAATGTTGGCCTAAAAACTAAAGGCCTAGACTATAAGAGTAGCATATGAGTCATAGCTCAGGCAACGACTCGTACCAGTGGGTCATACCAATTGAGTCCAAGATTCCAAGAATCTGATATGAGACCTCGACTACGACTCGTAGGTCACCCTACGAGTTGTACCTTTGAGGTGTACTAGTTGCAGCTATTTTTTCTGTGTTATTTTTAGGATTTTTATGTAAACACTATAAATACATTAAGTTCGGGATTTATTACGGGATTCCAGATTTTGGAACATAGAATTGCCTTTGAATATTCTCTCAAGAATCTTTTAGGGTTTTAGCTGAGTTTATTATTTCTTCTTGGAAAACCCATTCTGAGGATTGCAAATCTTGCTTTGTACTCATTGCCAATCTATCAAGCTTTTGGGTTTGCAACTTGTGGTATCTACACTTTTCATTGCTTTTGGTAAAACTCTCAACTATACCTTGTATTTTGTATTTTTATTGGTTTTGCTTTGGTTATGAGTAACCAAACACCCACAACTTGGGGTAGTGGGAACCATGGGTAGTTGACTTGGTATGACCTAGGTTTATTGCATTTCTATGATTGGGGTTTTGCATGTATTATCTAATTTCCTTCATATTGATTGTTGTTTGGTGGTGGCCACCACCAAACCCCGCCTACTATCACGTTCCCGACCAAGGTAGTAATGAATAGGAAAAGGAAAATAGATAATAGGATTCAATTGATGTGTTCTCGTCTAATCAAGCAAGCTTAACCAAGGGGAGGTTGACTGGGACAATAAGTAATGGTTAGTTGGCACTCCATGGTGGCCAACCAAGCGCCATGGTGAAATTCAACCTTTACCTTCACAAGAGAGCTGGAAAAACCTAAGTTACCGTCCTGCATGTGAATCTCCAATTGTAGTTATGTTATCTAGGGAAATCGAGTCAACGAACCATAGGCAACATAATTTCCAATTTGTCCCTAAAATTGAGTGTTTCCTTGCATTATAGTTTAGTGGTTATTTTATTTTGTTTTTTAATCACAAAAAAACCCCCATTTAGAGATTTTAGTTATTGATGCTTGAAATGATTAGTAGTGAAATCTTGTAGTCAAGCCTTGTATTCTCTGTGGATTCGACCCTAACCTCCAGTTAGGTTAATTGCTGATAGCAACCTCTTTTTTATTGGAGCATGAACATCATCAAAAATTATGGCACCGTTGCCAGGGAATATGGCTAGGTTTTGACTTGAATTCACTATTAGTTTGTTCTAGTGTTGATTTCTAGAGTCTGTGTATTTTACTTTTGTTTTTGTTTTTGTTGTTTGATTTTACTTTCAGGGGGTGCTAGGTTGTATGCCCAACACAAGGAGCCAAGGCAATCCCTTAGCTCTGATAAACTTGGAGATCCATTGACTCATGAGAAGAATGGCTCAAGTGAATGAGGACATCGAAGTTAAGGAGGACATGAATATGAATGAGGATATGGGAGGAGAAGAAAATCCACCGCCAAGGGGTAATAGGCCACAACTAAGGGACTTCAATGAAAACATGTATGGATGGAATCAGTATCGACTGAACCCTATGGACACGGATGTTACCGATACAATAGTACTTCCCCTTTTATCGGCAGATACTAAGTTCACGGTATCGAGTGGGTTGCTCCAAATGCTCCTAAACGGCAGATTATTCACAGGCTACCTTCAGAAGATCCCTATTGCCATCTCCAAAATGTGGTGTTTGTTTGCAAGAGTGTCATGGGGACACAAAATCATTCTCTTGATGTCATTGGTTTAAGAGTGTTTCCACTGTCATTGACTGACAATGCAGCTGTGTGCTTGTTTGAGCTTTCTCTAGGTACTATTACAAGTTGGTTGAGCTTCAGAGAGTATTCCTTGAAAAATATTTCCCAAGATCTAAGAATTTTAAGCTCAAGGATCAAATCAACAACTTTGAACAATTGTCGGGCGACTCTATTACCACAACATGGGCGAGATTTACTAAATGCTTGTGGATGGTCCCCGATCACAAGATTGTTGACGATGCCTTGGTCGAGATTTTCTATCGAGCACTTGATGAGAATATTCAAGATTGCACTAACACAATCATGGGAGGCATGTTCCTTGACCAACCATTTGCATTGATAGTGGCAAGTATGGAGCAAGTGGTTAAAATAAATAGAGCATGGGGTCAACAAGAGCATGGTGCGACAAAAAGTTCTTGTGCGGTCAATGCCAACAATGAGGAAGCAAAGGTAAACGAAGAGATCATGGAGCAACTTGCTCAACTTCGCACAAGTATGGACTTGGTTTTGAAGCAAAATTAAGCAAGTGTCAAACCAGTCACTCACCAACCTCCGAAGGCTCCCATCTATGACGATCCACTCTTTGATGAGGATGCATGTTTTGTAAGCAACCAAGCGGCGGGTTTCCGGAACAACCCCTAAGGGTCTAATTCGGATTATTAGAGGCAAGGTTCTGGGAATCAAGGTCAGAACTTCAACCGTGATGGGGTATATAGAGACAACCGAGGTGAATACTATGAAAGAGAGAGAGTTCCAGAGATTGAATGGGGAAGAAGAGATGGCCACAGGAATGGTCCTTATGTGCCACCTCACAACCATAATGCCGGATCAAGTAACTCTAGGATCGAAAAAATGTTCGATAAGTTGTTGAAGAGGTCCGACTACCAAGATGATACTTTAAAGGGAATCAAAGTGGATATTTTAAGTATTAACCAAAAAATAGAGTCTCACTCGATGGAGATTAAGCGACTCAAACAATATTTTAGGCAAGTTTCTTTGCAATTGAACCAACGCCAAAAGGGCACCTTACCAAGCAATGCAGTTCAAAATTCTAAGAACGAAGGGCATTGCATGGCGGTCATGACTCGGAGTGGCAAAAGCACCATAGATCCCCCTGTCCCGATGATTGTGGATGAAGTTGATGAGAAGGGTCTTGGTGGTGAAGTTGTGGTTGAGGGAGAAGGTCCGAAGATTGTTGAGATGCAACAAAAAGAGGTAAGGGAGGACGAAAAATAATTTTCAATTCTAAAACCCCCTTCTCCTTTCCCTCAAATTCATAAGAGAAAGGAAGAGGAGGGTAAATTCAAACATTTCCTCTCGATGTTGAAGTAACTCTCCATCAACATTCCCCTTCTAGAAGCTTTGGAGAAGATTCCCGAGTATGCCAAGTACATGAAGAATTTGGTGACCAAGAAATGCACTTTGAGCCAAGAGTTCTCTCAAGAACTCCAGCAATGTAGTGTGATTATGACCAAATGCCTTGTTCAAAAATAATAGGACCCTGGTGCATTCACCATCCCTTGCACCATTGGTGATGTTGAGTTCGCAAGAGCATTGTGTGACTTAGGAGCGAGCATCAATCTAATGCCTCTTGTTGCATTCAAAAAGCTTAGCCTTGGCACTCCTACCCCAACGAGAATGTGGTTGCTTATAGCGGATCAAACCATTAAAAAGCCAAAAGGAATCCTTCTTGATGTGCTTGTTAAGGTTAATAAATTCATCTTTCCTGCAGACTTTGTGATTCTGGATTGCAAGGTTGATTTTGAGGTGTCTATCATCTTGGGAAGACCATTTCTAGCCACTGGGAGAGCCCTAGTGGATGTGGATTTGGGTCAACTTTAGTTCAGGTTAAATGATTTAGAGGTCGTGTTCGATATTCACCAATCCATGAAACACCCAGACAAGTTCAAGAGTGAGGTGTGGAACCTTGATGACTTTTTATGAAGGATGATGACAAAATCGAGCCACGATGTTAAACAACGCGCTTCTTGGGAGGAAACCCAAATAATTTTTATGATTGTTTGTCTTTTTAAAGTGTGTTTAGTTATTGAAATTCTTATATAGATGGTGTGAGTTTATTTTAAGTTGAAATACAATGATGCAATTGTAATATTTTGAAGATAGATGTGTTTTTGAGACTTAGTTTGCAAGTGGAAATCAAAGAGTTGAAGATATGAGAAAATGGCACTTGGAGCAACCTCTACGAGTAGGCCTATGAGTCGTAGTCTCCACTACGACTCATAGTCATGCCTCGTAAAGGGAAATAGATAGTATTAAGAGCTGGCACATACACTATGAGCTAACCTTACGATTCATAAGTTTCCCTACGAACCGTAGGTGGGGTTCGTAGTGCCCTGTTATAGATTTTAAATTTTCACAAATGTTGGGTATGCTCCGAGACTGGGACCTACGAGTCGCAGGACATCCTATGACTCGTAGTTGGGGTCTCGTTGCCCCAATCAACAGCTTTTTAATTGATGAACCAGTTTTCATATAAAAGGGGTCAAAATTACATTTGACGCCTAATTTCATTCTTAAACCCTATGTCCGGCGAGTCCCCCCCAAACCCATCTCCATATTTCTCTTTTCCGATCAAAATCCTGGCTACCCACATCATTTTCTGGCAAGGATTCTAGCAAGGTCACTATTTTCTGGGGTTTCAGCGTGTTTTTGTTTTTTGAGTCTCTTTGTTTTGGTCAAATTCTCCGATCAATATGTAATCCTCGTGGTTAAATTTAGCATTCTTTTGTGTTGTTCGTATTCCTTAGATGAGTGTTTGCTTAGCTTAACCATGTATAATTATGCCATGTGGTGATTTTTGATCTAGAATGAAACTTAGGGCTTTTATGCTTTTAAAAGTCTTGTTGTGATTCAAACCTTGTTCGAATTCTTGTGTGGTAAATTGTAATTGTGAAGATTATTGGTTCATGGAATGTAATGCTTAATTGTTGCCCAACCATTATGTGAATTGTTGTCGGATTTGGAATTTAGGTGGTGTGGGTTTGTTTCATATGTCTTAACCTATTGGACTTGGTTGAAATTGTTTGAATCACTTGCATCTCTATGGAATGTCTTGAGGATATCAAGTGTTAGCTTGGAAAGTCTATTGTTTTTGGTGTGCCTTGATGTAATGTGGAACTGATTTCGATTCTTAGGGATTATGGTTGTTTTACCATTCTGATGTCATTGTGGGATTTCTTATATGCCAAATATTTTGTATAGCTCTTATGTGCCAAGTATTTTGAATTGTGTGCTTAGCTTGTGCTTTGTGTGGGGAAATGATAGGCACTACTAGTGCCTTCTATTTCAGCTATGAGGCACTCCTACGACTCGTAAGTTCCCCTACGAGTTGTTGTGGTCCCTCGTAGCAAGCACTAATCACCTGTGGTTCCTTCATATTTCTCATACGAGACCCACCTATGGCTCGAAGTACCTGCTGCGACTTATAGTGAGGTTCTTGTAAGCTTATCTGGGTTCTTAAAATGTTTCTGGAAATGGGTACGATCCCAGACTACGACTCGTAGCTCATCCTACAATTCATAACTGCCCCTCGTATCTGAGTTCAACTTTATTTTTTCTAGAAATTTGGTTACTACGAGCCAGTTTATGACTCATAGGTCATCCTACGAGTCATAGCTGTACTAGTATCTGCAAACCTGCAATTGCATCAGAGATTTTGTATCTTCTGTTTTATTTCATCTTTATGTTTCAGTATTTGTATTTATTGTTCTTTGTTATGTGAGTCGTGTAACAAATATCTTGATGCTCACATGGGTCGTATGGTTGTTTTGCAGACACAATGCCTCCAAAGGACAAACGAGCAAGCCAATCCTTTCAATGGAGGTTGATTGACAAATCTTCTAAGACAGAGAGATATTAGGGATATCTAGAAGTTCACAGGGTCAGCATAGACCCCGAAGCTAATAGACCTCAGACTCCGGCACTTGCAGCATAGACTCCCATGGAAGTCAGCAGTTCCTCCTAGTAGGAAGAGGAGGAACAGCAAGGTAACAGAGACTGGTCTGATAGCATCCTACCACAGATGACTCCTACACACTTAGGGTCAGAGTCAGAATCTGAGAGCACCTCCCAGACCCAACAGGACGAAGTCTAGTCATAGCCCCCAGCTGACCACAGATGGTGTGTCTCAGGTATGAATGACCAGGCATTAGAGCCCAGGGACAGGGCAAACTGGTGCGGCAATTTCATGAAGAGTCTAGATTGAATGACTCGGGGTTAGATAAAGTGCCTGGATTGGATGAAGAGTTAGACAGACATAGGCTACGATAGACCACACAGTAGCTGGGCAAGTATGCCTCCTTCATAGTCCATAAGTTTTATGCAGCATATCTTGCTACACTCCGTCGGGGGTTACCAAAGAACAAGAAGCCAATTGAGCAGCCGAGGTTACGGGTTATGCTAGTCTGGGGTAGGAGAGTTCTTATTTCAGAAGAGACCATTCGACGAGTCCAATTTGGGCCCACTTACAGAATGCCTCAATCTACCGTAGAATTTGATGGATGCATTGATACGATAAGGAGAACAGTGACTGGGAAGAACATTGAGGCCAAGACAGAGCTGCTACAATAGATTGCTAGCCAAATTTGTGATGAGGGCTTTGAGCTGACGTGGGTTACAAACCGTGAAGATCCTATTGCGAAGGCTCATCTCTCTTCCCGGGACAAGTTTTGGTGGTCTATTATCCATTGGCGTACCTGGCCCACTTTTACGGATAATGTGATCACCTTAGAGAGGGCTGTTTTATTAGCCAGCATCTTGGCTGGTTATGAGATAGACTGGGCCTGGATCATCTAGGAGCAAATCCACGAGGCAGCCGTCCGGACGAACAACTCACTACCATTTCCTGTTTTGATTCATCGCTTATGCAGTGCAGCGGGTGTGCCTATTAACCCTTACTGGGACTAGCACATAGAGGCTACATGCATTATCGATCCAAACCTAATAAAGGCTGACAAGAACCCAGTGGACTTACCAAGAGCAACCCCTCCTATGCCAGAGCTATTCCCAGTAGAGCCTTCGACTCAGAATGCACTTCAGCTGCTACCGGCACTACTCCAGCTGCTACAAAGCCTACGCCAGCTATGGAGATTGAGTCTACACCATCCTGCAGTACTCCAGCACCAGCAGCAGCTACATTACAGGTTGATTCTCTTACTTTTGTTGTTGCTTTTCAGGCCTTATTATGCAGGGTGGCTACGGCGGAGTCCATACTTCAGGCTTTATCTGCAGGGGTCAGACCTTAGGTTGACCAGAGCGTACGGGACTCAAAGGAGAGAATGAAGGCATTTGCCCATGATCTGGTGGATGAGAGAGTTAGAGCGGTGGATGCCCGAGTAGATACTTTTGAGGCGAGAGTACAGTGGAGACTTGAGGGCGCCAAGCCTGCTGACACAAGTGTGGTGACCGAGGAGTTGGCCAAGTTTAAGGCCGAGTTATTGCAAATGTTGGCAGCTCTTATTATAGTCCCGGAGGTGGCACCAGCGGGCGATGAGGCATTTGATTGGCTAGTTGACCATCCCCACGTCCGTGGGAAGAGCCCCTTTGAGCATGATGATGATCCAGAGTCGACTCAAAAGAGGCCGAGACTAGAGGAGGAACCCATACCCGAGGCGGTGGTGCAGGAGCCACTATTGTTGGCAGCTATTCAGAGAGATCGGGAGTAGCACACCCCACATGGAGAGGATAGCTCAGGTACTACTGCGGAGAAGATAGTACCCCAGGCCCCACAAACCATCCAGAGACCAATGCTTGGTGCACCGTGATGTTTGACTTCTTTTGACCCGAGCTCTTAATTCGTCATTATGGATACTTTGTTTTATTGTTAGACAATCTTTTTATTATATTTGTTTTTGGATGTGTTTAAACTTTTTTATGTTGGATGTTGTTTTTACTTATATTATGGATGTTACTTTTTGATTTTTAATGTATGTGTGTGTGTGTGTGTGTGTTTATATAGTTCTATGTTATCATATTTGTTTTTCATTCTTGTAATTACTTTGAGGACAAAGTATCTTATTTTGGTGGGAGTCTGAGTAGCCTCAAGTCCATAACTTCGCCTATTTTTTATCCCAAGGTTTTTTTTCCGTGATTCTTTTTCCTTGTGGATGTTTACTTTTTTGTTGAACCGGCATATTTAGGTAGTGTAGATAATGTGTAAATTCATAGTAGTGTTATCTGTTGGCACATACATAGTGTTTAGAAGCTTTTTAAAGTTTTGATAAAAAAAATTGGGTACCCTCAAAATTTTTTTTGAGATTCTGAGTATTGATGCATTCATGCATTTTGAGTATCTGGCAATGTTTGTTATGATAATGTGAAGGTAAGCTGAGGCTTGAAGCATGACCTCTGAGTCTATATTTAATTGTGGGTGCAATGTCATGTGTGTTGTGAGCTTATTTTGCTGCGTTCATGCATCTTGTATGGACTCAGAACTTGCCTTGTTACTCTAAAATTGGTTTGATGATGTGGTTGATTTAGAAAGGATCTTAGGCCTTTCTTCTTTGAGTGAACCCACTTTTAGCCTAAATGACCCACCAAATGAGTAAGTGAATCTCTTGTTCCAAATTCTTGAGCTTCTCATGTAGTCATTCTTTCTTGACACCTTGCTAGCTTAACGTTTTTTAATGAAATACCTTGATATTAGCCCTGGTCTATCCTTAGACATGTGAACCTTAATTGAGGCTAAAAGCCTAAGTCGATGGTGGCTACAAGTTGTGGCCCTGGTTTGAGGAATAGATATTGTGTACTTCACCTCAGGCTAAAAACCTAAATTAAGGGTGACCCTTATTTTGGTAAAGTAATTACAATGAGGTGGTTAGTTTGGAAATGAAGAAAGAAATGAAGAATCACGAGTCGAGCGAAGAAAAAGAAAAGAAAAATGCCTTGAATTGAGAAAAAGTAGCAAGAATCGAGTTCAGAAATAAGGCACAACTAAAAGTAGAAAGAAAGCGCTCGAGCAGAAGTTTGAAACAAGAGAATAAGGGTGAATTTATTGAAAAAAGGTTGGGTTATGAAAGCAAAAAGTGTTGGTAGACATGGTTCAAGGATAACTTTAGTCACTACTTGCCCAAATGCCATTTCAAAGCCCCCTGGACCTATGTTACAAGCCTATAAGTACTAAAGTGATCTGAATCCACTCTATCACAAAGTCAGAAGATGAGTATAGAGGCAAACTTATGTATTAGTCAATATGCATGAATTCAATTGTAAGAATGCGAATGCTTCCTCAGTCCATGAATTCTAAATGCTTCTTGAATGAGTAAAAGGTACTTCTTTTCTATGAGGGCATTTGCACTACTTGATTAGCATATGGCTGCACTAGTGATTGTTGATGGTTAATGCTTCTTAGCTTATCATAGTTGGATTGCCAGATTCATCATCATTTTTTTGTGCTCATTAATTCGCAATCTGGTTTTGAAAATGATAGTTGGGTCCCTGGATTAGAGTGAATGATGTACATGTCATTAGTATAGCTGCTATTTATTTCTGAGTGTCTGCATAGATTGAGTCGTCGCTTGAGGACAAGCAACAATTCTAAGTTGAGGGTATTGATGTGTTGTCAAAATACAACATATTTGATGCCTAAATCAAGGGATTTTGTGAGTTCTTAATGTGACTTTTTATGGTTTTTATGTGTTTTTGGTGTTGTTCTTGCAGAAAAGTTAGGTTGTCATGATTTCAGAGAAAAATTGCAGATTTTGCTGAAGCATAGGACATACGAGATCATCTACGAGTCGTAGCCCAAGCTACGGGTCGTAGGGTTCTATCGTAGCAAGAAACAGAGACCAAAAGCTCAGAAATCTGCTAAGTGGAGGTCACCTCTATGAGGCTATCCTACGAGTCATAATTCTCACTATGACTCGTATGTGCAGACTCATAGCAGGAATCAGAGAGCCAAAATGTTGGACCAAAAACTGAAGGCCTGGACTACGAAAGGAGCATATGAGTCATATCCCAAGCAACGACTCGTACCAGTGGGTTATACCAGTTGAGTCCAAGATGCCATGAACCTAATACAAAACCCCGACTACAACTCGTAGTTCACCCTATGATTTATACCTGTAAGACGTACCAGCTGCCACCTGTCTTTTCTGTGTTATTTTTAGGGTTTTTATGTAAACGCTATAAATACATTAACTTAGAGTTTTATTATGGGATTCCAGATTTTAGAACATAGAATTTGCCTTTGAATATTCTCTCAAGAATCTTTTAGGGTTTTAGCTGAGTTTATCATTTCTTCTAGGAAAACCCATTTTGGGGATTGCTAATCTTGCTTTGTACTCATTGCCAATCTGTCAAGCTTTTGGGTTTGCAACTTGTGGTGTCGACACTTTTCATTGCTTTTGGTAGAACTCTCAACTATGTCTTGTATTTGCATTTTTGTTGGTTTTGCTTTGGTTATGAGTAACTAAACACCCACAACTTGGGGTTGTGGGAACCATGGGTAGTTGACTTGGTATGACCTAGATTTATTGCATTTCTATGATTGGAGTTTTGCATGTATTATCTAATTCCCTTCATATTGATTGTTGTTTGGTGGTGGCCAATACCAAACCCCGCCTACTATCACGATCTCGACCAAGGTAGTGACGAATAGGAAAAGAGAAATAGATGACAGGATTCGATTGATGTGTTCTCATCTAATCAGCCAAGCCTGACCAAAGGAAGGTTGACTGGGATAATAGGTAACGGTTAGTTGGCATGCCATGGTGGCCGACTAAGCGCCATGGTGAAATTCGACCCTCACCTTCACAAGAGGGCTGGAAGAACCTAAGTTACCATCCTACATGTGAATCTCCAATTGTAGTTATATTATTTAGGTAAATCGAGTCAACGAACCATGGGGAACACAATTCCCAAGTTGTCCCTAAAATTGAGAGTTTCCTTGCATTATAGTTTAGTGGTTAGTTTATTTAGTTTCTGAATCACAAAAAAAAACCCATTTAGAGATTGCAGTTATGAATGCTTTAAATGATTAGTAATGAAATCTTGTAGTCAACCTTGTATTCCCTGTGGATTCGACCTTAACCTCCTATTAGGTTAATTGCTGACAGCGACCGCTTTGTTATTAGAGCGTCAACATCATCATGCGCGTCTCCTAGGTTCATAGGAATGTCATCCTCCACTATCTTGATGAACCGAGATCCAATGCGGAGCACAACTTTCGCATGGTCGTTGAGAGGGTATTCCACCTCTACCTCTTGTAAATCTTCTCTCGTGGAAGTTCGGCCGCCAGTTCAGTATCGCAGCATCTCTAGCCGTACATGCGGCCCGCAATCAACTCATCCTGGTAGGCTCTCTTTGTCGTGGTCAAGACTGGACCCAAGATCACATCAGACCCCTTAATATTGGTAGCAACATAGGGGGAAGCCTAGATGACCGGGCATTAATCGACCTCCTCATCAAGGACACCTATAGCACGACACAAAGTAGTAATAAGGCCTCCAAAAGCATACTTGCGACCCTTATGGGTCTTGGCATTCCTCATTGCCAGCCAAAGATCACTCTGTAGTTCAGCTGAATTCCCACCATGATTGCATATGTGAGGCACACTCTATCTCTCGTGGCATTGGTGAAATGCTGCCCTGGAAAGAAAGAGTGTGTCACGATCTTCACCATAACCTGAGCCTTCTTGGACATGTGAGAAAATGGAAAGAAGATGTGATAGCCCCACTCAACATGTCTGACCCATTTAGCCATGGACCTCCACCCTAAAACAGTGTGTCTGATGGCCTTATAGGGCAGGTGAAGGCACAACTTATTGAATGCTCCTGCTGGGATCTCTTTAGGGGTGCCTAGGATCCGGTTGATAGCTAACGATGAGAATTTGACCTCCAATCCTCGAACAATCACCGATTGGGACTGCGGCTATTTGCTCAAGTTGGCGTAGAATTTCCTAACCAAGCTCAGATTGCATGGCATAGGTGGTCGGAACAAGAACCCCAGATTTAATTAATTGCATTGGTTCAGAATTTGGGGGTACTCATCCCGAAGGGAATCTACGTCAATCGGTACATTGAGGTAGTACTTTGTCTCATCATGAGACTGATACCACCGCTTTCCTCCTTTGTTGACAACCTTGGCCCCGAATCGGGTCTGCTGATCCCTCCTAGTGTCCCTGGGTACATCTGGAACATCTCGTGCCCACTTCCGTGTGTTGGCATCCCTTGGTCCGCTAGATTGACCTCCTTGGCAAGTACTTGAAGACATGGTACCTGCGAAACATATGGCAAAATCAGTGCTTAAACTCAAGTCCCATGACCCCACACTTAAACTCAAGTCCATGTGGCGAGGGTACTTAGACTTTCCCAAGTCATATGGGTTATATCACTTCACCATTCTATGCCCCCACATCACCTTCGACAATTACAAGTATAATTTCACACTACAATTTGTCAGGTGAACATCCCTATGGCCACATCTCAATTACAACATCCCACAAACCCCTATTCATCCCCTTTGCGACAGCTATAATAACCACTTGTCAGCACATTATAGGAATTCAACCCCACACTTGAATTTTTGGCACAAGCCAACATAAAAACACAATTTGAATACAAGGCATGGAGAAAAACACATAACCCCCCAAGTTTTCTCGATTTTGGGCAAAGTTTCAACCTAGGATTTTTCCCTACACAATCACACACTAATATCCCTCACAAGAATGCGTTATGCACCCACAAACATTCACTAAAGCCCAACCATAAAAGAAAATACCATTGTGAATTTTATCCAACACATGGACGAATTCGACCCTTTGCAAGTGCGGAATCAAACCAAATTGAGACGTGAAAAACATACCTTGTTGAAGATTGTCCTTTAGGTAGTGAATTTTTTTACCCAATGCGCGACGCAAAGAGATTTGAAACTATGGGGAGAGAGGGAAGAAGAAGACGAGAGAATGGAGAGAAAATAAGGGTTTTGGGGATGGATATATGTTAAAAAGGGATGAAAAATAGTTTTGGGGATTAAGAGGGTGGGGGGCACGCCTGAATTTTGGGAAAAATTACACATCTCCGTGTTTCCTCCGCGTCGCGAAGAGAACACAGACTTACATTTATAAAAATAATTTTCCTACATGCATAAATAGTGGGCCTCCGTGATGGGTCCGCATCGCGGTACTATCGTGGATGCTCACTGTTTTGAGCATCATTAAATTTTCAATTTTCTGCTCCGAGCCCCGAAAAATCCCCCGAATACTTGGACATGCTTCTAACAATAAAAATAATGTATTATACCAAGAAAACACAAAATATACCCAATGGATCGTCGAAAAATAAGGATGGAAAAATTCGCACAAAATTGTGCAAGGTGTGCTAATTATTCTCACTTTTTGTGTGGGACCTGATTTTTTGAGTATTTTCACAAAAGTGATTTTTGTCACTTTTTGTACGGAACCAAAAGTAAAACCAACTATGTTAGCTCACCATGGGTTACCTCCCGTGCAGTGCCTAATTTAACGTCATATAGCACAACGCATGATTTGCTCATTCATTGTTGGCCAACTCAATGGCCTCCACCGTTAGATTCGCGTCCTCGCCATAATAGTACTTGATATGTTGACCATTCACCAAAAAAGTTTAGTTCGTGGTCAAGTCCTTTAACTTAACTGCACCATGGGGTGTGGTTGCTACCACCACGTACGGTCCATTGCATTTGGGCCTCAATTTCCTTGGAAACAATTTCAGACGTGAGTTAAAAAGCAATACATTTTGGCCTGGCTCAAAGTTCCTCTTGATTATGTGCCGATTGTGCCACTTCTTCATCTGCTCCTTATATAGCTTAGCATTCTCATAAAATTGGAGTCAGAACTCATCCAACTCCTTCATCTGCTCAAGTCTTTTCCGGTCGGCGAGCTCAGCATCAAGATTCAGGTTTTAATCGCCTGTACACTTGATGCTCGGGCTCTACAAGCAAATGATAGGCCTTGCCATATACCATCCTGTAAGGAGAGTTCCAATCGGGGTCTTGTACGCAGTTCGATACGCCCACAATGCTTCATCCATCTTTTCTGCCCAATCCTTCCGGGTGGCATTTACAGTCTTCTGCAATATTTGCTTTACTTCCCAGTTGGATACCTCAACTTGCCTACTTGTTTGCGGATGATATGCAGTGGCTACCTTGTGCCTTATCCCATATTTTGCAAGCATGTTCTTCACGGTTTGATTGAGAAAGTGGGTACCGCCATCACTCATAATGGCTCTTGGAGTACCAAACCGTGTGAAGATGTTCTTTTTGAGGAACTTGCTCACCACCTTGGCATCATTGGTTGGAAGGGTTATTGCTTCTACCCATTTTAATACGTAGTCCACAGCTACCAGAATATAATGACAATCGAATAAAATGGTAGCAATGGCCTCATGAAATCAATGCCTCAAACATTGAAAATATCCACCTCCAGAATATTGTTCAGGGGCATCTCATGCCTCCAGGATATGGCACCTGTTTTCTGGCAAACATCATAGGCCCTGGAGAACTGAATAGCATATCTAAACATGGTGGGCTAGGAAAAACCTGATTGCAATACCTTATGGGTTGTCCAGTCACCCCTATGATGACCCCCACATGGAGAGGCACGATATCTCTCAAGAATATGCTTTATCTCCACCTCGGGAACATACCTCCTTACCATGCGGTCAGCTCCTTGTTTGAATAGATATGGCTCATCCCAGATATATGCCTCAGCATTATGGGCCAACCTCTTCTTCTGCTGGTATGTTGCATCAGGTGGGAACACCACCACTTACCAAGTTGTTTACAATATCAGCATACCATAGTAATTGCTCCACCTCAATGGCTAAAAACTACTCGTCAGGACACTCTTCTCTGATTTATAGTTACTCACCTATGTGAGCATCAGTCTCCAGACGAGATAGATGATCAGCAACCTGGTTCTCGCTCCCATTATGATCCCTGACCTCAATATCGAACTCTTGAAGTAGTAAGATCCATCTAATCAGGCATGACTTGGCATTCCTTTTTATTGAACAAATGCTTCACTGCCACATGGTCTGTGAACACCACCACTTAGGTTCCCACCAAATAGGCTCTGAACTTATCAAACGCATACACCAGTGTCAGCATTTCCTTCTCAGTAACTGTATAGTTGCTTTGTGTTGCATCTAATATCTTGCTGGCAAATTATATGGAGTGAAAAACTTTTCTCTACGCTTCCCAATACCACCCCCATTGTTGTATCACTGGTGTCACACATTAACTCGAATAGGAGACCTCAGTCAGGTGTTCGGACCCTCCACCGACTTTTTCTTCAGCGTTTCGAAGCCTGCAAACAAGAGTCATCAAAAGAAAGGGTACCTCTTTCTCCAACAGGGAACACAAGGACTTCACGATCTTTGAGAAGTCTTTAATAAACCTGCGGTAGAAACCTGCATGTCCAAGAAAGCTCAGGACTCCTTTGACCGAAATTGATGGCGACAGCTTGTTGATCACCTTTATCTTTGCTCTGTCT
Organism: Solanum clarkiae; assembly: GCA_011800125.2. Taxonomy (NCBI): domain Eukaryota; kingdom Viridiplantae; phylum Streptophyta; class Magnoliopsida; order Solanales; family Solanaceae; genus Solanum; species Solanum clarkiae. Next base: position 16,457 of record JAABOM020024058.1, read on the forward strand.
ACTTCCAACCCCTTCTTGGACATTTTGTGCCCCAAGAATATCCCTTATTAACTAGGAAATGACATTTCTCCCAGTTAAGAATGAGGTTAGTCTCCTCGCATCTCGCTAGTACTCGGTTCAGATTCTGCAAGCAACTCTTAAACGATTCACCAAAGACAGAGAAGTAATCCATGAACACCTCCACAAAGCTCTTCACCATGTCATGCAAGATATCAATCATCCACCTTTGGAATGTGGATGGTGCATTGCACAACCCAAAGGGCATGCGTTTGAAAACATATGTCCCATATGGACATGTAAAAGTTGTCTTTTCCTAGTCAGATCTAGTTGTACCCTAAGTACCCATCCAGGAAGCAATAGTACTCCTACTCAACTAGTCTGTCCAGTATCTGATCAAGGAAAGGCACGGGATAATGGGGCATCATTCAATTTTTTGTAGTCCATGCAGATTCGCCACCCTGTCACCGTCCTAGTTGAAATCAGCTCGTTCTTTTCATTGGTGACAACCATCATCTGTCTCTTTGTCAGAACCCGTAAGTTAGAACCCGTAAGTCCTTAATTGGTTCAATTTGGAAAAGTTTGGAACCAAATGTAAATTTCTTCTAAAGGGTAGTCTTTAAGATTTAAAATTGTTAGTGGGGTCATGTGTGTCACTCTTTTTGATTGGTCCAAGTGGATGAATTGTTGCCTATATATATGTATGCATCTCTTGTTCAAGAAGAGACCCATACTTAGAAAAAAAAGGAGCAGCCAAGAGAAGCAAGCAACCCTCTCGGGTTGCTACAGTGCCAAAAAAAATTGTGTTTTTTCAATTTTTTGATTGTTTGACGCTTCAAGCTTGGTATATTAGGTCCCCTAAGTGGCGTGGAGGCGTTAGTTGGGAAAGGAGACGCTTGGTTTAATGGCTATGAAGGCTTGGGTCTAGTAAGAGGCTTGAAAGGTATGTTAACTTCTAGCTTCATTTATATAAATTAAATCTTGTCGGTGTGTTAGGGGTGCGTTAAATTGAAGGTAAAACATGAAAAGAAGGTTAATTGTTAGCTTGAATTGTGAATTTGAAATTTGGGGTTGAATGGGGACAAGCTTGCATATGAAAATATATTAATTTAGTCATGTGTTTATGTTTATTTGACATGAAATAGTCCTTGTGATGTGAAAGAAGTGTTGGGAAACTATGTGAATGTATACATAAAAGTACGCTTGAATTGGAGCCCCATGGGAAGTGTAATGTTGTATTTTAACGTTGGGGGTTTGCATTGGGCGTTGGAGTGATGTATTATAGTTCTTGAAATATATAGGAAGGCTTCAATATGGTAGATGTTTACTAATATGTATGCTGCCCTGTTTTATCAAGTTGTGCCATAATAGCATTTTGTGGTGTTTTTAATGTTGTGATGGCATTGGAGAGGGTTTATTGATGTTGTAGGTTGTTGTTGTTGTTGATTGATTATTTGACCCGAGTTGAATTCTCGGGGCGGCGTATTTTAAGGGAAGATGCTGCCGAAATTTTTATAAAAAAATTTGGAATAAAAAGTTAGGATTTAAGACCTGATATGGTTGTTAATCATTGGCGTTATTATAATTTGTGTAGACGTTGGACATCCGGAAGCATAAATTGGATTGGTGTTGCGTTGGAATTAGTTGGAGAAAGAAATC
>JAABOM020024167.1:0-18104 GCA_011800125.2 Solanum clarkiae
AACAACTTGTGAACTTTATTTAGCAACAAGAACCCATGTAACTTGGTATCCAAGCATGTATGCAGATTTGAAGGTGATTATGCATAGAAGCATATGAACATGTCAAAGAGTGGAGACACGGTTAATAGTTGTGTCAGAGTTGGTAAGTACCTTTATATGCCAAGGAAGAATCTAGATTTCATGCCAAGTAATGCGAAATCAAGTAGCCTTACATACCTCGTTGTATGACCTCGCTATTACCTAGAGATAACCTTCCCTTCCTCCAAATATTTATCTACAGCACAGTAGGTGATAAAACTAGCATTAGCATCCAATAGATATATCTTGGCATCCCAATCTCATAAAGAAACAACATACAACCAGCAAGTGGGTAGTTATAAACCCGAGCGTATTCTTTCAACCTTTCCACCCCTAATCGTATTTTCTAATACACATTATCATATACATATCATGTGCATCCTGCTTTAGTGCTATAACAGCCTTACAAAAGACCACAAAGCACAGGACATAACAATTCTATGCAACATACAAATAGGCGGCATAACGCACATCCCTATGCTACATTACGACGTTGACGATTCCAAAACTTTACCAACTTCAACCAAACTGTTCCCACAACATTTACACATACAAAAAAATCCTAAAACAGTTCAAAAATAGTCCTCAAAATAGGTGGAGGACGTGAGACCATATTCCTCAATCAATCAGCCCACAAGTTCTTATTACGAGCACAATTACAATATCACAGAAGAACTTACTTTCGCGGACTGTAAAAATGGTGCAACAGCTTAGTTACATCACTAACAAACTATACCTTGTTAAAAAGATAAGTCTTACTTCATAATTAAGCCAACCAAGAAGAGAAAGTCCTCTTAAATAACAAGAAAAGTTCACAACTATCCTTAGGACACATGCTATCCAAATTTCCAACACAAATATACTAGCATATACTTCTTGTTTTTCATGGGATAAGTATAACAAATACATGGATATTCACTTACCTTAGCCTTCAAGGTTCAGGTTTCCTTCAAGAACCCTAGAGGGTTGTTTAGGCTGCCTTGTGAAGTGAAATAAAGAGAGAAAAAGAGGCTTTAAGAAAGCTGAAAATTTGCTCCAAAGTGAAATGAATTAAAGAGCTGTTTTGAGTCCTTTTTAAAGAGTCCCTTGGCAGAAGTTCTTTTGACCTTTTGACCACACAATACCACATATTAATAAGCTGGTGAGGTAGAAGCTTGTCCCTCACACTTGGACCTAAATGGGTCTCAAAGTTAATGGGCCTTGGCTGCCCATTTTCCAAATTGTTCTTCACTTAGTTTGGGTCCAATTAGCCAAGTGGGTTGTGGTGTACTTGGGCCCTTAGATTATTCATCTTGGGCTTAAAATAATTTCCATTTATGATGCTAAAACACGGGCTAAAGTTACACCCTAACACAGACTTTATCCATAATCAGACTTGGACAAATTCGACGTCGGGCCTCGTCTCCGTTTAGCTAGCAAATTTAAGCTAAGCAAGTAGGTGACTCGCCTGCTAGCTTCCTAAGTCCTACAAGCACCTCAATTCTCTCACTTTGTGTAGGGCCGTGATCTCCTCAACTTGACACAAAACATGTACACACCCAACCCTCTTAAGCGTTAGACATACATATCGCCCTTTAATTCGAGATTCAAACACTTTTAAAATTGATGCTAATTTGGAAAGCCATATCATGTTTCACTTGTATATAACTAGTGTTGTAAGATGTGGGGTGTTACACTTTTCTTCTTCAAGTCAACCTTAATACCATCATCGGACATCGCATGACCAAGAAAAGTCACTTCACCCAACCAAAACTCAAATTTTCTAAACTTGGCATACAATTTTTTCTCTTTTATGGTTTGAAGCACCAACCTCAAATGATCCATATGTTCCTGCTTACTCCAAGAATAAATGAGGATATCATCAACAAAAACAACCAAAAAATTATCATGTAATTGCTTGAACACCCTATTCATCAGGTCCATAAACACGATCTGAGCATTGCTTAGGTCGAACGACATCACCATAAATTCAAAGTTCCCATACCTTATCCGCAAAGACGTCTTGGGAAATCACATTCCCTAACCTTCAACTAATGATAACTGGAACAAAGGTCAACTTTCTAGAAGTGAGTATCCCTTTGGAGTTGTTCAAACAAGTCATCAATTCTAGGCAACAAATACTTAATTTTTATGTTCACATTATTCAATTGCCTATAATCAATGCACATCAAAAGAGATCCATCTTTCTTTCTTATAAATAATACCGGAGCACCCCCCTGGAGATATATTTGGCCTAATAAAACCCTTCTGCAATATATCTTTCAACTGATCCTTCAACTCTTTCAACTTAATCGATGCCTTATGATAGGGAGGAAAAGAGATAGGTTGAGTATCAGGGAGAAGATCTATGCCAAAGTCTAATTCCCTTTTGGGAGAAATACCGGGCTAGTGTTCGGGAAACACATCCGAAAACTCATTCACCACCAGAATCGACTCAATAATAGGTGCTTTGGACTCTACATCCTTGACCCTCACAATATGATAAATAGACTCCTCGGAAATAATCTTTCGAAACTTAAGGTAGGAAATAAACAGACAGTTAATGGTGGAGTCACTACACTTCTAGTCAAGAACGGGCTCAGTAGGAGGTTGGAACTTGACCTTCCGGATTCTACAATCTATGCAAGCATACGATGCATGCAACCAATCCATCCCTAAAATCACATCAAAATCAAACATCTCAAGTTCCATAAGATCACATGGGAAGACCTTATGCAACACAGAAACAAGACTACCACAACAGACCCTGTGTGCAACAACAGATTCACCTACAGGAGTACAAACTGAAAAAGGGTCCCTCAGAATTTCAGGACTCAAACAAACATAACAACCAATAGAGGAGTCACAAAAGACAAATTTGCACCCGGGTCAAGTAAAACATAAGCATCAAAATCAAAGACCTTTAACTTACCAATCACAACATCAAGAGCCTCCTCAACCTCCTGACAAACATGAAGAGCATAAAACCTATTGTTCTTTCGAGTAGCACCTTGAGGAGCTCTAGGTTGGCCTTGAGCACCTTGATTCACTTGACCCTTTTTTGGTGCCTTTGGGCAATCAACATGCTTGTGCCTCATTTTCCCACAACCAAAGCAAGCGCTCGAACCCCAAGAGCATCTTCCGGGGTGAGTTATCCCGTATTTGTCACATCGTGGATACAATGGACCATCACCAACCGATGACTTAGGATGAGGCAGTCTAGCATTAGCAACCCAAGAATTAGAACCTTGGCCCTATTCGAAGTGACCAAAACCACCACCTCGATAGTAGGAGAATACACCATCATTAAGGGCCCTCTTAGAGATCATGCACTCTCCTCTCCTTAAGTTTCTCCCTTTCAATCTATTCAGCATACAACATAAGTCTATAGATATCCATATATCGCATAAGCATGTTTGTATGACATTCCTTCATAAGCAAGTCAAGGATACCAGAAATATATTTGTGCATTCTTGCACGAGGATCAGCCACAAGTGTCGGAGCATACTTGGAGAGCTTAGTGAACTTGAGGGCATAGTCCTTAACACTCATATCCCCTTGCTTGAGGTTGATAAACTTGGTCATCTTCATTTCCTATGCTAAACTAGGAAGAAACGATCCAATAAGGAAAGCTTAAACTCCTCCGAATTAATAGCATTATCATAAACTCTCTCCATAGACCACTGAGTGTACTACACCTGGGCCACATCTTTCAACTGGTAAGCAGCAAGTTCAGTGTTCTCCTCAAAAGTGATACCCATAGCATTCAATACCATGGTGAGTTCATCAATGAACATTTGATCATCATCATCAGCCTTTGACCCATAAAACTCAAGAGGATTCATCCAGGTGAAATCCCTCACCGTAGAAGTTGGAGTGGGATCCTGTGGAAGATTAGCCTACCTAGTTTGAGTTTTCACCACCTAGAAAAGCACAGCAAAGGCCATACAGAATTCACCATTAGAGATAGGCTCATACATAGGCCCTTAACGTGCTTGACCCTCATTAACCGGTAATAGTCTGGGAGCTATTCCTTGAGGCATCTTCTGTAATGGAGTAAGGACACAATCAAGATAAGGAAACCAAACATATGATCCATAGCGCAACATAAGGCATGAAGAAGTGAGACAATTTCTAGAACGTCGTCATAGCCTCCCACTCATAGGCATGGTGCATTTCATACCTACGAATAGGACTCTACTTGTGGGGTATCCCTAAGCAAGTGTGGGGTGTTTGAATTGCTTCTCCCATGACAAAATTGACTCAAAAGAAGGCTAAGTTTGTGTCGACCGATGAGTGTGAAAAGTGCTTCCGAACCTTGAAAGATAAGCTTGTGTACGTTCCAATATTGTCACTACCAGAAGGGCTAGAAGGATTTGTTGTGTATTGTGATGCTTCCTGTGTTGGGTTGGCTTGTGTGTTAATGCAAAATGGTAAGGTAATAGCCTATGCTTCTAGGCAACTAAAAGTGCATGGAAAGAACTATCCTACCCATGATATTAAGCTAGCCACCGTAGTATTTGCATTAAAGTTATGGCGTCATTATTCATATGGGGTGTATGTTTATGTGTTCACCAATTATAAGAGTCTCCAATATGTCTTCACTCAAAAAGATCTCAACTTGAGGCAAAGAAGGTGGTTAGAACTTCTTAAGGACTATAATATGAGTATGCATTATCAAGGCTAATATTTTGGCAGATGCTTTGAGTAGGGTGTCAATGGGTAGCCTAGCTCATGTTGATGATGGTGGCATGGAGGTGGTTAAGGAGGTCCATCAGTTTTGCTAGATTGCCAGTTAAGTTAGAAGAAAGTGATGATGGTGGTGGTGGTGGTGTTGACGGTTCTAAATCTTCGTTGGTTGAGGAGGTGACAGATAAGCAAGATATTGACACCGCTTTGTTGGAATTTAAGGCATTCGTAAAAGGTGTTAAGGTGGAAGTTTTCTCTGAAGGTGGAGATGGTGCCCTTAGGTACCAAGGTAGGTTGTATGTATCTTGTGTTGATAGCTTGAGAGAAAAGATTCTTGATGAGGCTCACCGTTCATCCTGTTCTATTCACACCAGTTCTACTAAGATGTATAGAGATTTGAGAGAGGTGTATTGGTAGGAAGTCATGAAGAGGGACACTGCCAAATTTGTTTCTTGTTGTCATAGTTACCCACAAGTTAAAGTCAAACACCGAAGGTTGGGTGACTTAATCCAAGACATAGAGATTCTTACTTGGAAGTGGGAAGAGATTAACATGGACTTTGTGGTTGGGCTGCCCAAGACTAGAAAGTGCTTTGATTTTATTTGTGTTGTGGTTGATAGGATGACAAAATCGGTTAACTTTCTACCAGTTAAGACTACATAGGGGGCTGAAGAATATGCTAAACAGTACATTCATGAGTTGGTGAGATTGCATGGGGTACCCTTGTCTATCATATCGGATCGTGGTTCTTAATTTACTTCACACTTTTGGCGGTCCCTCCAAAGGGGTCTTGATACAAGAGTTAAACATATTATGGTATTCCACCCTCAAATGGATGCCCAAGCCGAGTGAACTATCCAAACTCTTGAGAACATGCTTAGGGCTTGTGTATTGGAGTTTTGGGGTAGTTGAGATGATCATCTCCTGTTGATTGAGTTCCCTTATAACAATAGATATCATTCTAGCATCGGTATGGCTCCTTTTGAGGCCCTCAATGGTAGATGTTGTAGATCATTGGTTGGGTCGTTTAAGGTTAGAGAGATGTCTTTATTGGGACCAGATTTGGTTGTGGAGGATCTTGAGAAGGTTAGGATGATTAGAGAAAGGTTGAAGACGGCCCAAAGTCGCCAAAGGTCCGATATCGATGTAAGGAGAAAGGATCTTGAATTCCAAGTTGGTGATTGGATTTATTTGAAGGTTTCATCCATGAAGGGTGTAGTTCATTTTGGTAAGAAGGGTAAGCTAAGCCATAGATATGTGGGTCCTTATAGGGTGATGAAAAGGATTGGTAAGGTGGCCTATGAGTGGAATTTTCTAGTGAAATGGAATTGGTTCATCTGGTCTTCCATATGTCTATGTTGAGGAAGTGTGTGGGTGATCCTAATGCTATTGTGCCTCTTGGTTGTGGGGGTAGTTGAAGACAACTTGATATATGAAGAAATTCCAGTAGAGATCTTGGACATACAAGTGAAGAGGTTGAGGAACAAGGATGTTTCTTTCGTTAAAGTCCTTTGGAGGAATCAACAAGTCGAAAGTGCTATATAGGAGGCCGAAGCGGACATGCAGAAACAATATCCTTATCTCTTCCATTCTACTCAACCCTTAGGTACTAATTCTACATCTTCTATCTGATTTATGTCTCATGTTCCATCCCCTAAGTCATTTGCATGCATTCATGTTTATATTGACAAGGTTCATGGTGATTTTACACTTATGTTGAGCTTTTGAAAATGGTGTTTAAAGTGTGTTGCTGCATTCTTGTTGTGGCTGATTTCTTCATGATTACCCTTCTCATATATGTTTCTTTGTCATTTGGGGATGAATATTCGCAAAGGGGAGATATTGAAACAACCCCAAAAAAAGGGTGCCCGAAAATATGCCTCAAAAGTGCTTGAAATTGTAATTTTCATATATCTCAAAAGGCATATGTGATATCGAAAATCCAACTTGATATTCCTGTTCAGCAGTTCAAATTGAGTGGGCAATGGGTCTAATCCTGATTTAAGAGCAATAGAAAAATTTGGAAATCGCATTGATGAACCGTGCCCCTGGCATGACGCGCCAAGAGTGCGCTACTATGTATTGTTGTGCACTATTTTTCTATATCAGTCCATGACTTTTGGGCCTTGGGCCTAAGTGTTCCCATACGTGAAAATACCTATATTTAGCCTTATTTCACCCTCATATCATTCAAGCTATTCCCAAATACTCTCTCAAACACTTAGAATATATTTCATCTCCAAATTTCAAGTCCCAAAACTCATCCGAATCTCTCATTCAAACTTCAAGTCTCCATCTCCAATCTTCTTCAAGGATTCTCCAAAGTCAAGATATGTGGATTTCTTTCATGGGTTCCTTTCACCCATGAAACTCAAGCTTCACTTTACACAAAATTGCATGATCTAAGTTGATTTACTCATGGGTCTTACTTATTATGAATTTCACTACACACTATGTTAGGACTTCATGAAATTATGATTATTTTAGCATGATTTAAGCCATGAATCTAAGACCTATGGTGATATTTGATGAAGGGTTTTTATGTATATTGCTTGGGGTGTTACCAAGTATCTATCGATGGTTTTACATTGAATTTTTCAGCATGAATCCACTCTTGATTGCATGGTTTTACACTAGCACTACACAACCGTCAAGTGTTTGATAAAATGTTCGGCTGATGTATTTTGAGGAACTAAAGGTCTAATGTATGTCTTATGAGTTGAATAACTTTATGATGATAAAAGGAATGTGTGTAGATCATATTTCCTATATAATGTTGGGAATGACCAAGCCTCACTCGGAGGGTTGTAGGCCCGGGTAACCATGTTGAGGGGTTTGTACGTTGATAACCATGTTGGTGTGTTTGTACCTCATTAACCATGTTGGGGAGTTTCTACCTCATCAACCATGTTGGGGGGGTTTGTACCTCATCAACCAATTGGTCACTCCTTACACATGTATTATGTTCTATATAAGCATGGTTTACCACAAGCATCTCCATGCATGTCATATTATTATATGCTACTCATTGCCTATGCTTATGCATTTCGATTATGTTACTTATGTCTTGTTGCATTGTATCTTACATACTTAGTATATTCAAACATACTAATACATTCTCTATGCCTACATGATATCAACACGTAGGAACTGGAGCCCCACTTGAGCATCCTCCTCCATGTGGCTAGTATAATTTCTCCCAAGCTTGGTGGTGAGTCCTCCATTCTGGGATAATGTTTATGACCTAATGCTATGTTGTAAGACTATCTTTCTTTGTGTATGAATTGACTATGAGGGTGAGCCCGATTGCTTATCTTGGCCCCCGCTCTTATCTTGGCCCCCGCTCTTATCTATGTTTTAGAGATATTGTTGGACATGTTATGTATCTATGCTTTGAGCCTTGACTCTCTTGTTCTTGATATTTATGTTATGAAGTTTTCCCTTAGTTACGTTTGCACTTATTTCTAATCTATTATGTCATTTACTTGCTTCCACGGTCAAGGATGTGTGATGATATGTTAAGAGGCTTACTTAGGTTCCCTTCGGGTTCCCCATGTGTCATGTCATGTCTAGGCCCGAGGCTTGGATCGTGACAAATTTGCGCAAGAATCCTCCCTTAGGGTAATACATAAGGAATTATATAACTAGTTGTGGCATAATTGCTTCTGCATCTTCCAATTATATTACCCTATTTCAATTAAAATAGACCCGATCCAACCTGGGAATTGACACTGGATTTCAATGAGAATATGGGATCAAATTTTGAGAATCTAGAACCTAACACCGAAATGGAATCCGACATGACCTAGGATCCAACATTTAAGTTTGTATCGACTTTAAATTAGGGCCCAATTTTGACATATGATACGGGACTGAAATTCGAGACTCGACCTTAAATTTGACTCGAGCCTAACCAATATTTGACTAGCAAAAAAAAAGAAATTATATAAGAACTGGTAATATAATTCTTTATGTATCACCCTAAGGGAGGACTCTTATGCAAATTCAGGTAAAGAGAGAGAAAAAATCGAAATGGATAAGGGATGTATAACTCGGAAAAATGATAGCTTATATCATAGAAATGAACCTCAAGAATAACATGCATTGATTAGGGTTATGATTTCATCAACTTTACAACTTATAAAACCAAGATTACAATCCACAAGCATCAAATTTTCTTGCTCAGCGAAAATGTAAATGAGATAAGGTTTAAACTATTAAATACATTGCTAGTTATTTGACCTTATTGATTGGCACCCAACACCTAACACTTAACACATGGATCTTCAGTATCCCATTACAACACAGATATACATGAAGCTACTTGATCTCGTTCTGCCAAGCAAGTTCCATTGTTGAGACCTTTCACGTGGTATACAAGAACTCACCTCAATATACCTTGTACCTTGGTCTTTCCAACTAAAATCAAACTATCACCACATGCCAGAAAAGCCAGACCTCACCCATGCTAGGATGTTGCTCATTTAGGCAACTATCCAATGGTAACCTATGCTTCGCTTTCCTTATCGTACTTCCTAACCTCCATGGCATCATAATCAGCAGCATACAATTGGTTATTTATAACTGCACCAACGGAGGTGCTTGGTAAGTAGGAGAGATATCACTCCTAGCTATGTTAGGTCACACACAAGACATGTTCGAGATTTCAGTCCATGTTCTTGTTGGCCGATCATACTCCTCTACACAGGTCAACAAATTTGATTCGGGTCCTCAATTCCTCCTATAACATAGAACTTCTGATCCATTAAGACAACAGAGCACATCTTATGTGGTTGATTCAAGCTAGATAAAGTCCTCCTTATATTTTCCTTTTAATTGTACATTTCAGTTGGGCTGAGGATTTTACCTCGTGAATCACAACTATGGGCCAGAATGGCAATTTCACCACAACTGGCGGAAGCAAACAGAAATTTTGGCTCATTCATCTGCATCCTGGATGACCAAGTATTGGTTAGTAAGATACATTGGTAAATAACCTGCGAACACATCCTATCCAAAAGTGAGAAGCTTCGTTACAATGGCCAAAGATTCCTTGTCGGACAACACGAAGAATTCGTTTAGATTCATGGTCGGAAGATGCATCCAACTGCACCTAGTAGAGTCAAAGACTTCCCATTCAGGGGAGGGGTGGATGAGAAATACATCTAATGCTCTATGACACCATTTTTTTAACTCAAACTATAAAGTTAACTGTTCAAAATTCAGTATTCAAAATCCCTACATTTGTGTTTATCAGAATTTAGGGATTTTGAAAAAACAATTCTTATTATGGTAGGCATTAGCCATGACAACTCTGTGAACTCTCTCATTTTATGCTCTAGGTTAGGATATGGCATTGTAGTTCTTTGAATAGTGAATTTCGATCATTAGTTACGAGCAGTGAACTTTATAGGTTGAGGCAAAAAAATGTTGCCATTAAGCATTGGATGTATTTTTCATACCAGCCCCCCGAATGGGAAGTGTTTAACGCTACTAGGCGCAGATGGATGCATCTACTGACCATGAATCCAAATGAATGATTCATCTCTGACAAAGAATCTTTGGCGATTATTACGGAGCTTCTCATTTTTGGAAAGGATGTGTTGGTGCACGTTATTTATGGGTATAACTTACTAACTAATACATGATCATCTGGATGCAGATGAATGATCCATGATTTCAGTTTGGTTCTAACAGCTATAAAGAGATTGCGATTCTGGCTGGCGGTTGTGATTCACAAGGTAAAATTCACAAGGTACATGGAGAACTTTATCTAGCATGAATCAGCCACGTAAGATATGTTGTGGCGTCTTCATCGATGGTAAGTTCTATGTTATCAGAGGCATTTGAGGACCTGAATCAAGGCTATTGACCTGTGTAGAGAAGTATGAACTACCAATAGGAACATGGACTGAAATCCCAAACATGTCCCCTGTGCGACCTAATGTGGCTAGGTGTGACATCCCTCCTACTTCCCAAGAACCTCCGTTGGTGGTAGTTGTAAATAACAAATTGTATGCTGCTGATTATGATGCCATAGAGGTCAAGAAATAAGACAAGAAAAGCAAAGCGTGGGTTACCATTGGACGTTGAGCAACATCCTAGCATGGGTAGTGTCTGGCTTTTCAGGCATATGGTGATCGTTTGATTGTCGGTGTAGGGCCAGGGGTGAAGGTTATATTGAGGTGAATTCATAGGTACCGAGTGAAAGTTCTTCACAATGGGAACTTGCTTGGCAGAAAGAGATCAGGTAGATTCATGTACAATTGCTTTGTAATGGGATGTTGAAGCTCCATGTGTTGGGCATTAGGTGCCAACCAACAAGGTGAAACAACAAGCGATATAGTTAATATTTAAAATGTTATGTCATTTACATTAGCAGTGAAAAAGAATATTTAAAGCTTGTGGAATATAATCCAAATTTTATGAGCTGTAAAGTTGATAAAAACGTAACCCTAGTCAACACATGGTACTCATGAGGTTCATTTTTATGATATATGCTTTTATGTTTCCGAGTTATGGATCCCTTGTCCTTTTTAGTTTTTTCTTTTTCTCTTTACTTAAATTTCTGCAAGAATCCTCCCTTTGGATAATACATAGGGAATTACATTACTAGTTCTAGCACAATTTCTTCTGCTTCTCCGAATGATATTTCCTTGTTTCAATATAGACTTGATCCAAGCTGGGAATTGACACTCGATCTCAATGACTAATATGGGATTGAATTTCGAGAATCTATAACTCGACACCCAAAATGGAATTCGACTCTACCTAGGATCCTTCAGTTGAGTTGGTCTCGACTTTGAATTAGGTCCCAATTTTGACATGTGACACAGGACTGAATTTTTAGATTTGACCTCAAATTTGACTTAAGTCTAACCTCAATTTGACTAGCAAAAAAAGAAATTATGCAAGAATTGGTAATATAATTCCTTATGTATTACCCAAGCGAGGATTCTTGCAGAAATTCAGGTAATGAGAAAAAGAAAAAATTGAAATGGATAAGGGATGCATAACTCAGAAACATAGAAGCATATATCATAAAAATGAATCTCACGAATACCATGCATCGACTAGGGTTACGATTTCATCAACTTTACAAATCATAAAACCAAGATTACAATCCACATGCTTCAAATTTTCTTGAGTCTTGAGCACTCCTAATATAAATGAACATAACGTTTAAATTATTAAATATATTGCTCGTTATATCACTCTGTTGATCGACACCCAACACCCAACACATGGAGCTTCAACATCCCATTACAGTGCAGATATACACGAAGCTACCTAATCTCTTTCAACCAAGAAAGTTCAATTATGGAGACACTTCATGCTGTAACCACGAATTCACCACAGTATACCCTTCACCCCAAGGCCCTCCAACTACAATCAAGCTATTACCACATGCCCAAAAAGCCTGACCTGCCCTATGCCAAGACGTTATTCATTTAGTCAACCGTCTAATGGTAACTCATGATTTTCTTTACTTATCATACTTCCTGACCTTTATGGCATCATAATTAGCATTATATGATTGGTTATTCATAATTGCCACCAACAGAGGTGTTTGGGAAGTAGGAGAGATATCACTCCTAGTTGTGTTATATCACACATGGGACGTGTTCGAGATTTCAGTTCATGTTCCTGTTGGCAGATCATACTCCTCTACACATGTCAACAACTTTGCATCGGGTCCTCTAGTGCCTCCTATAACATAGAACTTACCATCCATGAAGATGCCAGACCACATCTTACGTGGCTGATTCATGCTAGATAAAGTCATCAATATGTCTTCCTTCAAATTGTACATATCAATTAAGCTAAGTATTTTACCACGTGAATCACAACTATTAGCCAGAATGGCAATTTCTCCACGACTGGGCGAAACGAAATAAAAATCTTGGCTCATTCATCTTCATTCCGGATGACCAAGTATTACTCAGCAAGTTATATTGGTAAATAACAAGCACGAATAAATCCTTGCCAAAAATGAGAAGCTTCGTAACAACCACCAAAAATTTCTTAACGGAGAACACGAAGCATTCATTTGGATTCATGGTCGGCAGATGCATCCAACTGCACCTAATAGGGTCAAAGACTTCCCATTCCGGGAATACAGGCATGAGAAATACACCCAATGCTCTATGACACCATTTTTTTACCTTAACCTATAAAGTTCGTTGTTCAAAATTCACTGTTCATATTCTCTACATTTCTGTTTATCAGAATGTAGGGATTTTGATAAAACAATTATGATAAAAGCAATTATTATTATGGTAGGTATTGTCCATGATAACTCTATGAACTCTCTCATTTTACACTCTAGGTCAGATTATGGCCTCATAGCATCGTTGAACAGTGAATTTTTGTGCTTATTTAGGAGAAATGAACTTTCTAGGTTGAGGTAAAAAAATAGTGTCATTGAGCATAAAGTTTATTTCTTATGCCAGCCCCCCAAATGGGAAGTGTTTGTCCCTACTAGGCGAAGTTAGATACATCTGCTAATCATGAATCCAAATGAATGATTCATTTCTCTGACAAGGAATCTTTGGCAGTTGTTACGGAGCTTCTTATTTTTTAAAAGGATGTGTTGGTGCAGGTTATTTACCAGTATAGCTTACTAACTAATATTCGATCATCCGGGATGCAGATGAATGAGCCCAAATTTTAGTTTCGTTCTACTAGCTGTGGAGAGATTACTATTTTGACTGACAGTTATGATTAACATGGTAAAATCCTCAGCTCTGTTGAAATGTACAATTCGAAGGAAGGAACATAGATGACTTTATCTAGCATGAATCAACCACATAAGATGTGTTGTGGTGTCTTAATGGACGGTAAGTTCTATGTTATATGAGGCATTTGAGGACCCGAATCAAAGTTGTTAACCTCTGTAGAGAAGTACGATATACCAACAAGAACATAGACTGAAATCCCGAACATGTCCCCTGTGGGACCAAATATAGAAGGTGTGACATCCCTCCTACTTCATAAGCATCTTCGTTGGTGGCAGTTCTAAATAACCAATTGTATGCTACTTATTATGATGCCATGGATGTTAGGAAATGCAACAAGGAAAGCAGAGCATTGGTTACCATTGGATGTTACCTGAACGAGAAGCATCCTGACATGGGCGGGGTCTAGCTTTCCGGGCATGTGGTGATCTTTTGATTATAGTTGTAGAGCTAGGGGCAAAGGTTATTTTAAGGGGAATTTGTGGGTACTAAGTGAAAGGCCTCTATAGTAGAACTTGCTTGGCAGAAAGAGATCAGGTAGCTCGTGTACAACTGCGGTGCAATGGGATGCTGAAGCTCCATGTGTTGGGTGTTGGGTGCCGATCAACAAGGTGAAATAATGAGCAATATAGTTAATAATTGAACATTATGTCATTTACATTTGCGGTGAGCAAGAAAATTTGAAGCTTGTGAAATGTAATCCAAGTTTTATGAGTTGTAAAGTTGATGAAATGGTAACCCTAGTCAATGCATGGTATTCTTGAGGTTTATTCTTATGATATATGCTTTTATGTTTCTGAGTTATGGATCCCTTGTCCCTTTCGATTTTTTCTTTTTCTGCTACCTGAATTTGCACAAGAATCCTCCCTTAGGGTAATACATAAGGAATTATATTAATTCTTGCACAATTGCTTCTTCTTTTCCCAATTATATTACCCAATTTCAGCATATACCTGATCCAACGTGGAATCGACACTCCATCTCAATGACTAATACGGGATCCAATTTTTAGAATCCAAAACTTGACACCCGAAATGGAATTCGACCCGACGTTTGAGTTGGTATCGACTTTGAATTAAGGCCCAAATTTTACATATGACATGGGACTCAACTTTGAGGTTCGACCTCAAATATTATAGGGGTAAAATCCATGGACTTTCAAAAGTGATCTTATGTTTCACAACCCTACTCTAGACTTAAGTAATCTTGTGCCCCTCCTGCCACCACTACCCCCAGTCTCTGACCCCAACTAATGACATAATCCTGATCCACCATCAAACACCAATGCCACTAAGCTACACTAAGAATTAATAACTCAATAAACTATTGAAAATATAATTTCTCAAAAACAACAGCCCAACGATACAAAACAGTAAAATATAAAGTATAATTTACAATAATCTAATAACTAAATACAAAATAAACAAGACGAAGAACAATAATCTTATAGAAAATACATGCAACAATCCACAACACCAAGATGCAAAGAGTAAACAGGATAGTAAACTATAGAAATACAAAAAAGAATTATCGAAAAAACCACACCACAGAAAGTAAATAGAAGGGTACAATTAATTCAAGGAAATAGTAAATACAGAGTAATTTAGAAGAATCACCTGGATGATATGAATTTGGAAAGTTTTGGCCGAAAAACCATTTAATGTCGCTGGAAAATATTAGACTCCCTGAAAATTTGTAGACTTCATTGGAGTCTTCGTCGGAATAGTCTCAGGTCACTTGAGCGAAGTTGTAAGTCGACAACGTGATTAAAGTTGTCGAAATCTTGCAATCAAAATAAAAACCTAGAAGAAACGAGTTCTAAAGAGAGAGAGAGAGAAATTTTAGTCAGTTTTCAATTTGGAACAACCATGATTTTGTTGAGGATCAGTGAAGGGTCGCCGGAAAAAATGGAGTTCTTGGCTCGTTAGTTCTTGGTCGCTTTGATTCCGCCAAAGAAGAAATAGAATCTGAATTCCCTAGAGAATAAATAGAATTGAAGATCTTTTCAGACATAATGAAGTGATCGAAGTGCAAAAATTTGAGAAATGGCAAAAAATTGGGGGCGAATTTGGTTAGGTGAAATGCTGAGAACCCAATTTTTTTTTGGTCCTGGATATAAAACTTCGCGATTTACCAATTTCATAGGAAAATTTGGATTGGTTTTGGTGGTGTTGAATTCGAACGGTGAAATTTTTTGGTTGATTGTGTACCAAAAAATAAACTTTAAGGCCATTATTCTATTGAACTGTCCATGTGTATAAGTAGTCACCCTCAAGTAATTGTTAAAATATAAAGTGAGTTCACAGACAAATCAACAAATAACTACCAAGGGAAAGAAAAAGCTATCTTACAGAAGGAACATGAAGAGAAGAAGCATGAGGAGGACAAGAAACTTAACTCTTAAGTCACCATGGAAACTGAGGTGATGCATTAGGAAGGTGGAAAGATCAATAATCGGAGTGTGTAGAAGACACTATATTTTAGGGTCGAAAATTAATGTTTTATGGCTTGGGCCCTGAATCTCTTTGTAATGGGTTCACTGTGTAATTCGGATTTAATAGAATAAAATGGGCTAGCAGCCTGATATTTAAAAAAATCTTAAATTAATTAAAAAATCATGAAATATTGAAATCATTATTAAGTATGCATACGCATTATCACTAGTAAAAGAATTCAAAAATAATAAAGAATCTGACATTTGTCAGGTGAAAGGTGTAATATATTTGTAAAAACTGTGAGACTTGTGTTATCAAATGAATTATTTTACAATTTTGTTCATTTTGACATGTTTTGTTGAAAGGAAAGTTGTATTACAAAAGAAAGTAACTGATGGCGAGGTGGGTCCATTTATTTATTTTATATTAATTGATTGATTAGGGAATAACGATGAGATGGACAGATAGGCCCCATTATTTTGTATTAATTGATTGTAAATGTGTTTTTATTTATTGTACAAATTTATGGATGATATTAAATTATTTTTAGGCTTGGTCTTTTTTGTTGAGGCTTGGATATGTCTATTTCGTTAATTACTTAAGCTTCTTCAATTCTAAATACAATGGAATGATTACTTATAAAAGTCTATAATAATTATTTCAAAGAGGATTTGCCATTTCATTTGGAAAAATATCCTAACACATGTAGTTTTATATATTTTATTATTTTAAATATTTTATTTATACTAGTTTTACTGCACGTGTCTTGCACGTGTAGGTCGAGTTATTTATTATCTGATATTATTAAATAATATCAATATTATTAGAATAAATTGTTGTGTAAACAATTTTATCATAAATTAATAGTATATAAGTTTCTATAAATAATCAAATATAGAGTGTTGTATAATGATTGGTTTATTAGGGTCAGGATGGTTGGATATCATCTGAATCTACAAAAAAAAACATTCAATGTTTAATTAGATAATATTCCTTCTATTCGATATTAAGTGAATTTTTGTGGCAATTTGCATCGATTAAATTTATTCAAGTAGATAATTTAAATTATATTTTTCACTATTACCCTTTTATTTATTTCTCATAATTTTCACTATTACCCGTTTGCTATTCCCAAGAACTACAATTTATCTCCTAGAAAATATAAAACTTCATTAAAGGAAGGGCAAAATATGATAAAAGTTTTAACCATTTATCTTAAACTTTGAAAATTTTATTATTCTGTATAGTGTAAAAACCTCAAAAAAAATTACCTAATACCGAATAGAAGAGTATGAAAAAGATCACAATCCAAGATGAAGGCTTGGAACACTTAGAAAACGCTTCTGCAAAAGTGATTTTTGGTTCCTATTCTTCGCGTGGTTGCTATGAAATTACTGCAAACAACTTTTGTGGATATAATAATATTTTGAATTTCTACTCTAAGGTATTAACTTTTGAATTTCTACTGTAAGGTGTCATTCGGTTCAAAGACAACTTATGTCGAAATTAATTACATGATAATAATCTATGCAAGAATTAATTATTTAAAAATTAATTGTGCAGAAATTACACATAATGATTTCTCGAAACAAAAAAAAAAAGATATATTTCTTACTAATTTTAGAGTTTGTTATAACAAAGGTTAGAAGATACTGTACATAACTTAATGCATGTATCTTTTGTTTATAATTATATTCTTATATTCTTTAGCTTTAGTTAATTTTTCGTTCTTATATTATCTTTGGATTTTCCTACCCAGCCAAATATATCAATTACGATATCGTGCCTTCAGTTTTTGTTTGGAAGTTGAGAAGCATATATTCAAAGAAAATAGATCTTTCCTTTTAAATTAATCAATGCTTATTAAAGTGGTCAATTTGTCATATAGTTTTATAGCTTTTTATAAATTTAAGTTCCAATCTTTGAATTTAACAATTGAAATTAGAAATTGGTCTTTCATTCGGTCTTCAGTATCCGTACTGGAGCCTGACTAATCCGAATTTACACCACATAGGGTCCATTAGGGGGAAAACGCTTCTTATCAAGGATTTTTTTTATATCAAGGCTCAAATCTGAAACCTCTAATTAAGGGAGGAGGAGCTCCATCCATTGTACAACATCCTTTCGTTGTAATATTTGAAATTTTAATTCTGCATGGAATTACACAAATGTAGAGTTTAAATAT